>PITA01005880.1:0-77827 GCA_004023965.1 Spilogale gracilis
CCACCAGTACATAGGTATAAAAGGTAAAAATGAACCATAGCCGTTCTGGAAACTTTGTCTTCTTCAGTTTGGACACAGTCTTGGTGAGAGTTCTCAGATGAATCCCATGGAATTAATAGTAGAGGAGTATGTTTCTTTTCTTAATAAGAAAAAATAGTTCCTAACTTCTTTCCAAAAATGAACAGCTGTATCAGAGTTACAGTACAAAGGGAAGACAGCTTTTAAAAAATGGGCCAGATTTTTTTTTCAAAAGAAGAAATATTAGTGGCCAATAAGCATATGAAAACATGCTCAACATTTTTAGACAGTAGAAAAATGCAAATTTAAACCACAATAAGGTACCACTAGAATGGCTAAAATTGAAAAGACTTGCCACACTAAATGTTCATGAGACTGTGGAACACTGGGACTTTCATATTATCAGTGGGAATGCAAAATGGCATAGCCACTTTGAAAAATGATCTAAGATCCTAATGAGCAAATAAGGATCTTAGAATGCTTTCTGTCTCCTCACCTTCCTCCTGGCTTATGTACAGTTAGTTGCTATTTTAGATGTCTTTTTATTTTTCTTTTGAAGCTCCATTAACTAGATGTTATTACTTAGTCCATAGTTGTTTGTTTATATTTATATTTATCTAAATGTTATATATATATTTTTTTACTTGCCATTTTCTTCTATCGCTCAGACCTTCCTCAGAGGATCATTTCCCTCCTCCTCAAAGTAAATGCTTTAAGAGGTGCCTGTGTGGCTCAGTCGGTTAAGTGTCTGCCTTCTGCTCAGGTCATGATCTCAGGGTCCTGGGATCAAGCCCCACATGGAGCTTCTGCTCAGTGGAGAGTCTGCTTCTCTCTGTCCCTCTGCCCTTCCCTGCTGCTCATGCTCTCTCTCTCAAATAAATAAAATCTTTAAAAAATGCTTTAAAAATATTTAGTGCAGGCATTTGGTGGTCAGCTATATCAGTTTTCTGAAATATCTTTCTTTTGCCCTCATTCTTGAAAACTGATGTTCAGTGATAACATAGTCTTTTAAGAATTAGAAACAGGGGCGCCTGGGTGGCTCAGTTGGTTAGGCAACTGCCTTCGGCTCAGGACATGATCCCGGAGACCCGGGATCAAGTCCCACATCGGGCTCCCTGCTTGGTGGGAAGCCTGCTTCTCCCTCTCTCACTCCCTCTGCTTGTGTTCCCTCTCTGGCTGTGTTTCTCTCTGTCAAATAAATAAAATCTTTAAAAAAAAAAAAAAAAAAAAAAAAAAAGAATTAGAAACAACTTCACTGGGCACAGAAGGAATACATGACTATACCAAGGTCCTTACTTCTGGCAAGATAAAGTACAATTTTTTAGCCAGATAATAGTAGATGCCCGCTGTCCTGCCTACATTTGTGTCTATTCCGGTCCCCTCCCTGTCATCTGTCCTGCTACTCAGGAGGAATCGTTGGTGTTAGAGAAGGTGGTTTTCTCATTGCTTCCCAGTGCCCAAATACCTGGGCTTCTGTCACTCTTTTCAGACAGAATGTCCTCTGCTACCTTCTCTACTTGATTCAGTCTGAGATCTACTCCCCTCTCAAGGCCTAAATTAAATGCCTTCTCTGACCACCCCAGCCTTTAGGTATCTTTTCCTGCCCTTTGCTCCTCTCACACTTGTAGATAGCACTTACCTTGGTGCCTTTCATCTCCGTGTGGCTTGTTTCTCCAACTAGTACGTAAATCCATCTAGATCAGTGGCCTCCAAACTTTTTGATCCTGCAGAGGTCAGTGAACAGCAGCTGAACATGCACCCCAAATATATGTGTGTTTTCTAATAAATGTTACATATATATAATACTGTATATATTATAAACACTATACAGTGTCACAGAATTGAAATGGAGAGTATGGAAACAAAGAAATGGGAGTCACAGTAGTTTCTCCTGGACTCCGGCATAGCGATTCAGGAACCTTCTTAGAGAACCCTTACCCCCACTCTGTGGTGTTCTTGGCTCTGGTGAGCAATAGACATTGGGCAGGTATTTGGTGTTGAGGCAGCTGCCAGGTGTTGGAGTGGCCAGGTCAGGAGGTGAATATTAGGAGTTCCTTGAGCCTTGTATTCTTTTAACTCTGGATGCTGGTATATAAGGCTTCCTCTTTTTGGAACATTCTTCCCCATTTTTCCTGATTCCTCTCTCCTTCACTTGTTGTGGAAGTTACAGCTTTACTCTAGTTCTTTAGAGAGGCCATCTCTGATTCCCCCACATCTAGGTAAGGCGCCTGCCCATCTACACTCCGGTAGAAGTTTCTACTCTGCATAGGAACAGCTGTTTACAGTCTTTCTCCTGCATTAAACTTACAGTTGAAGACATTAGCATACCTTATTCACCATTGTACCTCTAATTCCCATTGCAATGTCCAGCATCTGACAAAGATTTGAGACCTGTTGGTTGAATAAGCTTATGCTAAAGAAGGAAGAAAGAGTTTGAGTGTCCTTAAAGCCTATATGGGGACTGAGGACTAATGTCATTGCAAAAAATGGTCTGCTATTTAATGTCCAGAGTGGAGCAGAATGCCTCCTTGTCCCAAAAGTGATTTATGAATTAGTGACAGCTAAGGATTGAGGCTCCTGTTCATATTTTTTGTGGGAGCCCTAGTAGATTTTTGAGCTGTTGTGTGTTTAAACTCTACCTTTACTAGATTATGATAATCCTCTTAGTTCCAGCTACAATATGCAGACTTCTGTTGGTGTGGGGTTCAGCTGGTGCATTTGTCACACCTTTTGAATTCTCACATACATCTCTGCCTTTCCTGGTAGAGTATGAACTCTTACTCACAATATAGACTGGGTTATTCATGGCAGTCAAGAAAGAATCCTTTGAATGGATTTAAGAAAAGAGAACTTATTTGTCCTTGATTAGTGGAATATTCTCTTTCTGGGAGCACCAGGATGACAACACTGGATCGTAAAGGATGGAATTCATTGCTAATCCAAAAATGTACTTGCATTAGAGGTTTTAATCCCTGTCAATACTAAGTCTTTTTTTATACTGTTTTTAAAAAACCCAAGTTTAATTTCTTCATCTCTTTTTAATTTTATTTTGTTCCTGTCCAACTTAAGGCCTAATGTAATTGTTAAAAGCAAACAAACAGAAAAGCCAACTTGGTAGCCAAGATATACACTTCTAAATTGCTGGCTTCTGACAGGAAGTGACCATAGGATGCAAGTGACATTTGACTAAAGCAGCTGTCTCCTTGCCCTTTTTTTTTTTAAACTGTCATAAAATTCTGGCTGAGGTTCAAAGCCCTGGTGTTAGTGTTGTAGGAAATTTGGCCATGTGATAATGTGTTTTACCTTCAGCCCTAGGTTTGGAATTAGTCCGCTTATAATGAGCAATGGTGCCATGGTTTTAAAAATCGTGTTGAGTCAGCAGCATGAAGAAGGCAGCATTGCTTTCATTCCAGCCATGTAGTTGGAGGAGGAAATGATTAGGCATCATATTCCTCATGGCTAATATCCTGTAAGGTTTTTCTAAAATCATAAAATCAGAAGTTGAAAGCTTAGAAGAGACCTCAGAAATCTACTCGTGGAAAAGAGAGGAAAAACATTGAAAGGGAAATGGAATAAGCCAAGCTATGGGGCAGGGTTCTTTTTAGTTTTCAGCAGGAAACACATGTTTATCTGGAAAAGATTTTGGATGGACATGTTTGTATAAGATTTTTTTTTTTTTTTGGTGAGGAAGGAAGACCAACCTGAGCTTGGAGGCAGGGTCTGGAGGGTAGAGAGAGCAGTCCCTAAGCTTCAAGTGAATGAGAAAATCACAGAAGTTTTAATAGGGGAAACCTTGCTTTCAGAGGGATGATAGGCTAATGCTATTAGCTTACTCTTAAGTCAGTTGGGATGTATATTCATCTTTATAAGATATGATGACTAAATGGTAATTTTAGTATTAATTGCTATAAAAACAAATAGTAATTTTTTAAAAATTATGGACGGCTTATATTCACACTACAACCTGCACATGGGTATTTGTAGCAGCTTTTTTTCTTTTAAAGATTTTATTTATTTATTTGAGAGAGAGAGAGAGAAAGCACAAGGGACAGAGGGAGAAGCAGACTCCAAAAGTGAGACTTGATCCCAGGGCCCTGAACTCATGACCTGAACCGAAGGCAGACACTTAACCAACTGACCCGTCCAGGTACCCTGGAGTTTGTAGCAGCTTTATTCATAATTGCCCAAACTTGGAAGCAACCAAGATGTCCTTCAGCAGGTGAAGGGATAAATTGTGGTGCACCCAGACGGTGGGATATTATTCAGTGCTAAAAAGAAATGAGCTATCACACCAGGAAAAGGTAGGGCAGAACCTTAAATGAGTGCCATTAAGTGAAAGAAGCAAATCTGCGAAGGCTCTACCCTGTGTGATTCCAACTGTGCGACATTCTGGAAAAGGAAAACCATAAATAAATTAAAAGACAATAAAAAGTTCAATGTTGCCAGAGTTGGTGGCAGAAGAGGATGGGAAGACGAATGGAAGAGCACAGAAGATTCTTAGGACAGTGGAAATATTCAATATGATATTATAATGATGGGTATATGTCATTGAACATCCTTTTATACTCACAGAATGTACAACATCAAATGTGAACCCTCAGGTAAACTACGGACTTTATGGTGATTATGTGATGGCTCATTGTAGGTTTATCCTTGTTAAGAAAGGCATCGTTGTGAGTGATTTTGATAATGGGGAAGGCTGTGCTTACGTGGCATCCAGGAGCATTGGGAAACCTCTGCCCCTTCCCCTCAGTTTTACTATAAATCTAAATCTACTCTAAACAACTGAAGTCTTTTAAAAAATAAGGTATGGGGGGGGGCACCTGGGTGGCTCAGTTGGTTAAGTGACTGCCTTCGGCTCAGGTCATGATCCCGGAGACCCAGGATCGAGCCCTGCATCGGGCTCCCTGCTCAGCGGGAAGCCTGCTTCTCCCTCTCTCACTCCCCCTGCTTGTGTTCCCTCTCTGGTTGTGTTTCTCGCTGTCAAATAAATAAGTAAAATCTTAAAAAAAAAATAAGGTATGAGAAGATATTTTGGGTGAAAGTAGTCGGCACAGTTACTGTTGTCTACATGGTGCGTGTATTTGGCGTGTGCACCCAAGTATTCACAGTGAGTGAGATTTAAGAGGATTTTTAAAAGAAACTTTTTTCTTTACAGTTTTTTGTATCATCTGCATTTTCTAAAGTGAACGTTCGTTATCTTTATAAACAACTACAGCAAAAGAGCAAAAAAGACATTTCACATATTTGCTCTTAGCACATTATGGCTTCATGGTCGTCTTCGTTAAGCTCAAAAGGTTCTTGGGAACAGGAGGTACTATGGGTGAGAGATATTTATTCCCCAGTTAAATTTAGTAATGAGGGATAAAAGAAAAATTGCCAGATAATTGGGAAGTGCTTACATTTTAAAGCACATATATATATCTAATTTAAGCTTAGAGATGAAGGTAATGCCATTTTGAGGTCTTTTCCAGAAAGCCGGGAGGACAGTGAGAGGCATAATGGGAACCTACTTCTGTATAATCCAGTCCAAATTTGATGAAACAAACATGCTTTCTCCTCATTCTGAAACCTTGTGGTGATGAACAACTCAGCAGTGTTCAACTTTCAATTTAAAAAAACTAGAGAATGAAGAAGTGGCAGCTAGAAGTCCATTGATGGATGAAATCAGTGTTGAGGGGGAAATGAAATATTTGTAGAATCACAGCAACAGGGTAGAAATCCATACCATTTTTACAGAAAGGAATTATAGGATTCTTGCATTTGATAATAGGGAACAAGAGGGAATTTCTGCCATTAAATTATGTGTGCAGAAAGGAGTAGGCACAGTAATAGTTGAAAATTATTATTATAGGAATTTTCTATTTATACTAAATTCCATAAAGAGTTTGAAGCACCTGTTAGGAGGTATTTATGGCCGCAAACTATAAATAAGAAAGCAGGACCAGAGTAGGTATATATTCATTCTATGGCCAATGTTATGGATGTCCTCTCTCTATTTCCTCTCAGAGCACAAAGAAAGACTGAAAATTTTAGAGAATTAATGCTCCCTACCCTTGAAACAGCCATCAACCAATGACAAATGGCCTCTGGAGGATAACTATCCCAGTGTTTCTGCCCCTTAAGGATGTCTTATCAATTCCTTGAGATGGCTGAAAGAGCCCGGCGATGTTGGATGTTGGGTCAGGGATGTTGGCCTTGGTTTCTACTGAACAGGCTTAGTAGAGGAGCATTGGATCTGCTGGCTTCTTCAAGAAAGGGATCCTAGTCCTCCAAGGTTGGAAACAAAGAGACCTGCCACCTGGGAGGTGTGGCTAGACTTGTATCCCCAGGTCTTCCGTCCCGGGATTCAGCTTTCCCTGGGGATTCTCACTTTTCACAAGGACCCTCTGTCTACCACAGTAGCCTCAGAGGGTCGCTTGTCCACTTTGATGCACTCTGTGTGGCAGAGCTCAGGCTTCCTGGACCATGTAAACCAGACTTAATGGCAGAAACTGAACTGTACACAGAATAATATGCACTAGATGCTTTCCCTCACAAGGGGTGTTGAACACGTCTTCGCTGTACCTTCACGACCGGGCTTACTTCTGGCTTACCTCAGTCTGCCTCGGCAGAACGCTGTGGACACCCCACTCCTGAGCCCTCAAGTCCAGACCCCAGAGAGTGAGGACCAAGCGGAAAGACTCCACCTCCCACCTAACTAAGGCCGCCCGAAAGTCATTTTGCTGTCTGAAGACTTTCTCTCAGATGTTGGACAGTGAGAACACTACCCTTTGGGGGAAAACCCACCCCCTTTACCTTACTATGGTCCAAGTAGGAGAACTACTCTATCTTCCATTCAGGAAATTTACATAGACTGTAGCAGGGGATCCATCTCTCTACAGGGTGTGACACAATCTCACCTGTATTTCATATGCATAACTGGATGGGTTGCAGAGGGGAGCAATTTTATGCAGAAAGTCTAGCTAGGAAACTAGCACATGGTCCAGATGAGAGGAGGAAGGTGGCATGAACTATCCCCAGTGAGCATGGGAGGGCCAGATCTAGTCAGATCATAATAGGTTTAGTAGAGCTTGACAGTTGATTGGTTGTGGGTAGAGAATAAGATTCTGAAGACATCTTTACTTTTTTTCTGGATGACTCCAAGGATAGTAATACTATTATCTAAGGGAAAGGGTGGGTTGAAGAGTCAGGGAAGAGAACTCAGCCTACAAATGTCAGTTTTAGGTAATTTTGGGATACCTTGGAGAGATGCTAAGAAGCTACTTAGAAATGTTTAGTATCTTTTTATATGTACTTAGAAACCAGGACTATAGCTGTTGATTTGGGAGTTCTCAGTACATGGGCAATTGTTAGAAATGAAGAGAACATATGAGGTCTCTGAGGAGATGAATGAGCATCCAGAAAGACCAGAATGGTGTGCAAAGAGCACTGGGACACACACAAGTTTAAAGGTTGGGTGTGAGAGGAGATCTGGTGAAGGGGACAGGAAGGAGAAAATGGAGAGTAAGGGGGGGCAGATGCTATTGGAGGTGAGGTACTTTTCTCCAAGTGCTGGGAAGGGGAGAGTTTGTATGGTACTCCCGCATAACAGAGGAGAAGATGGTGAGGGAATGAGGAGAGGCAGCCCTGTTTCCTCATAGCAGTGGAGTGAAAGACCTTGCCTATTGTCTTGATGGAGCTTTGGTCACATCCAGGAATTCTGTTCTGATCACCTTTCTGCTGGCAGAGGAGGCTGGAGTGATGCGTGAGGATGGGCTTGACTTTCACAGTGCTCTGAGGGCCATACAAGAGTCAGTCTAATAACAAATGATTTTTCTCTCCTCTTCTTGCCAATGAAAGCTGCCCGCGTGATGCATGATGGAAGGTGTTTATGCGACTGAGCTTGCTCAGAAGGCGCCAGCCCCCGAGCACCTGTGCACTGCGCCTGTAGAGTTAGGTGTCCTAATGTCTCCTAATGTGTTGAGTCTAATCACTCTATCTGAATTTGGAAATAACTGTGAGTCATATGGTATGCACTTTTCAAAAACAGAAGATTCCGTACTATTCACTGTAATTTGGGGGGGCGGGCTTTTGCATGTCATTTAAAAATATAAACGCCCTTTTTTGTAGCCTTTGTCACAGGTGCTGGCCTAAAGTCCCCAGAACCTTCTCCCCATCCTGCATATCAAATTCTTGTTCCTCTTTTCCAAACAACTGCTAAGCTCAGTCCATTTATAAAGTCATTCTTAATTAATCAGAGGACTAGATACACAACTCTGGTGATTCTCTCTTCACTCAGCACCTACTAAATGCTCTCACCCACTGGGGGTGTGTACTTTCTGTAGAGACTCATTTAAGATACGTATTTGCCTAGCCCTGTCCTAATCTCTGTTTATATCATTATTGTCTCAGACAGGAATCATGTAATGTTAAATTCTTATGCATCACTCTTTGTGCACACAGTTTTGTGATCAGATGGTTGTTTATTCAGTGTGTTTGATGATATTAAGCAATATTCTCCCACGACCTTATCCTGTTGCCTTTTAGGAATATATTTTGGAGAGATAAACAACATAATACTTTCTGGGTTTTTTTTTATTTTATTTTTTCAGTGTTCCAAGTTTCATAGTTTATGCCCCACACCCAGTGCTCCACGTAATACATGCCCTCCTTAATAGCCACCACCAGGCTCACCCATCCCCCTACCTACCCCCCTTTCAAAACCCTCGGTTTGTTTCTCAGAGTCCAGGGTCTCTCATGCTTAGTCTCCCCCTCCGATTTACCCCAATTCACTTTTAATTCACTTTTCCTTCCCTTCTCCTAATGCCTTCCGTGTTAATCCTTATGCTCCACAAATGAAACCATGTGATAATTGACTTTCTCTGCTTGGCTTATTTCACCCAGCATAATCTCCTTCAGTCCCATCCATGTTGGTGCATCCTTCCTGATGGAGGTGTAATATTCCACTGTATATATGGACCATATCTTCTTTATCCATTTGTCTGTTGAAGGGCACCTTGGCTTTTTCCACAGTTTGGCGATTGTGGCCATTGCTGCAATGAATATTGGGGTACATATGGCCCTTCTTTTCACTACATCCGTATCTTTGGGGTAAATGCCCAGTAGTGCAGTTGCAGGGTAGCTCTATTTTTAATTTTTTAAGGAATCTCCACACTGTTTTCCAAAGCGGCTGCACCAGTTTACATTCCCACCAACAGTGTAAGAGGGTTCCCCTTTCTCCGCAGCCTCTCCAGCACTTACTGTTTCCTGTCTTGTTAATTTTGGCCATTCTGACTGGTGTAAGGTGGTATCTCAGTGTGGTTTGTTTTTTTCTTGACTAGTAACTTGGTTAACTCTACAGTCTTCCTGTTTGTTTTTCTCCCAGTTTATCCCCTCCCATATGCGCAAATGATAAAACAAGTATCTCAGGAAGAAGGGAAAAAAAAGCACGTTGGATAGCCTTGCTCAGTAGTTCAACAATAGTAAACAGTCTGACAACCCCACTTCTATCAGTAGCTGCTTGACCTCACTTAACCTTCCTGTTAGCTTCTGTTTCCTCACCAGAAAACGTATTACTTTCCAGGGATTGGAGACCTGACATTAATGAAGGACACAGGACAGTGTTGGGTTACCCATTAAGCTCCGGGATAAAACCAAGAGCAGAGGATTTCTAGTGGTAGTTCTGGCACTAGCTAGCTAGATCAGCCTTGGCACCATGTTTAAGGTAATGGTTTCCTAAGTCTTGATTTCTAGGCAATTCTGTGATTGAATGAAATCCTTTCTGTTCTCTCTATGGTAGTGTGAAGTAAGGGTTTTAACAATCACCTAGCACTGAGCTGCTACCCGCCAGGTACTTTTCTAAGTATGGTACACTTATGTTACGTTTATTGATTGAGGGAGTCATCAAAGTGGGCCTTTGAGGAAGGTTCTCTTGTGCTTCTAGTTCTACAAATGAGGAAACTGAGGCAGAGGAGATTCCAACAGTTTGTCCAGGTCAGCTTGAAAGGGAGGAATCAGGATTCCTGCCCGGACTGGACCCTTAACCACCATGCACTCCAGCCTGTTGTGTGGAAAGGCCACACAACTTCCTCAGCGTGGCCCCTTAAAGACAAGCCACGGATCTTTGTAAACTGTGGTGCCCTTGCTTTTTAAGTTAATTCAACTTAGCAAAGTTTTATCATACTTTTACACTGAATCGAGTTATTCCTTTTATGCATTTTATATTCTGGAAATACTTATTTAATTCTGAAAACTTAAAGGTGCCAAGCCTTAGACTTTCAGTCATTGATTTAATTTGCTTATAGTCATTTGAAAATTAGGAGACATGATCTATGCTTTCAGAAGTACTTTCAGGGGTGCCTAGGTGGCTCAGTTGCTAAGTGTCTGCCTTCTACTCAGGTCATGATCCTGGAGACCCGGGATTGAGTCCCACATCAGGCTCCCTGCTCTGTGGGAGGCCTGCTTCTCCCTCTCTCACTCCCCCTGCTTGTGTTTCCTCTCTAGCTGTGTTTCTCTCTGTCAAATAAATAAGATTCTTAAAAAAAAAAATCTTACAAATAACAGTTCTGCAGCTGGAATAGAATACTTGTGCTTCAGGTAGATAGAGCAAAAGGTTAAAGAGGATGAAATATATACTGTTTTTGAGATAATGTTAGGGCAGCTTTACCCGGACTTCAGAGAGACACCCCTCCCCCATGAGTCCAGCAAGACTTTTTGCCAGGAAAATGAACCCTGGGGTGGTTGGTGGCTCCCAGTCACTTGTGCCTTCTTAAATTCTCAACAATTTGTGGTATGACAATCAGATTTTATGACATAGAATTTTATTTCAGAATAGTTCATCTTTGTTGTATTTGACCTAATTATTCTTCACCCCATGGATGGGATGGCTTGTCAAAACTGACTCCGGGTGAGACAGATCAGGGCTCCAGGCTTGCCTGCCTCTGAGCCTGGAATGTGAATTTCCCTGCTGGGCATGGAGCCAGCTTCCTATTTACTTAGAGGCATGAGCACCTTGGAAGCAAAACTGAAGTTGTGATGCAAGTTTTGGCTGCAGAGCACGTTTGGGTTGCCTGACGCGTTCAAAAAAACCCCATGTGATCTGGAAATTTTCTCCCAAGCCTGGGTTGGTTTAAGGCACAAAAGGATTAAATAGTCTTTTTGTTTTTTTCTTTTTCTTTTGATTCAGTCCTTAGGCAACAGGGGACTGTGCAAACAGCGAGAAAGCCCCCTGTGTACTCTGATGGTAAAGTGGGGGTCGAGTCTTGTGCCTGGGCAGAGTACCTTCTGAGAACTCCTTCTTCCTGTCCGGGGTATCTATCAAGAAAAGGTGACAGTGAAAGTCTTTGGAAGCCAGGGACACCCCCTACCCCCATTTTCTTAATCAAGCATCATTTGAATTCCCAGGGATATATGAGTGTGTTTTTGTGCTTGTTAAACAAAGAGGCACCCGGGCAAAAGAATACAGAAGAGGGAAGAGTGAAGCTTTTTTAAAATGACCACAAGGGAGGTGCTTCTGAGACATCTGGTATAGGGAGGTGAACTCTTTCCCAGTGCTGTGGGATAAACGAAAAGATTGAGGTTGGGAAGAAGGGGAAGGGCATTTCACCTTGATTCAGGATTTGGGGGACACCACTTAGTCTCAGAGGCAGATGGGATATATCTAAGTTAACTAGTTGTTGGCGGGGGGTGGGGGGAATAAAAAGGAGGACAGGACATTCCAGGAGGGTGGAAGGCAGGAGCGAAGGCATTAAGAGATGACCAACATGGTGGATGGGTATAAGCAGTTTCTTCCTAAGTCCTTCAGGCTAGGAGTCACCTGGAAATTCAGAGGTCCTGTTATTACTAGGGCAGTAGGTTGGGGGCTGGTGAGGAAGGGATTCAATTCAAGAAATATCAAAAATACAAACAAACTGACATTTTAACCACTCTTCATGGTATTAAGGGATTCAAAAAGTAAATTCTTGATAATTAGACCACTGGGGAGAATTTAATTTGCATCTATATGTGATAAGTGTTTAGTAATTTAATGCACATTTTGCATCGGCCAGTATTGAACTAGGTCTCAGGCTGCTGACAGCATATGCTAGATCCAGTGTGATCATTAGGCCAACTTTTATCATTTGCCCAGCAAAGGAAAATTAAAATCTGATCTTGTCATTCCTAAAAGGATTCTGGAAATATTGCAGAAGAGAGCTGTATAATAGAGTGACTTCTGTTCATGTGGGATCCTTATCCAGAATTTTAAGAAATTCAGGAATGTTGATTATGACACTATCCCGTAGGGCTGAGGATGGGGTAAATTATCTTCTTGAGCCAGATGGGAAACCTGAGAATGAAAATAATTAGGCTGCTTGCCAAAGGTTTTACACACACACACACACACACACACACACACTGAAGCAGGTAAAATTTTAACTGTGCCAGAGCCTCTGAAAGCATCAGGGTCTTAACCAAATTCATTTTCTCTATTTCTGTGTTTCATTCTTTGAATTTTCTTATGTAATTCCTAATTTTTACTGTTAAATAGAAAGTAGTAATTGATATCTGTATGGCATATATTCTCCCTTGTGTTTTTATAGAAAAAAAACAGTCATAGAAATTGAATTGCTGAATGAAAGGAAATGTACATTTACAACTTTGACAGGTATTTGACAAATACCTATCTCCAAAAACAATATTCTTGAAATAGCTACTTGTGTTGAATGCTACCATGGGCCTAACTCCGTGCTGAACACTTTCATTGTATTATCTCCTTTGGTCCTTGGAAAAACCCTAGAGGAAAGCACTACCGGTTGGTAGATGGAAATACGGAGGCTTGCATGGGGAGCAGAGCCAGAAGGTGGCAGAGCCAGGACTGGAGCCCAGTTATACTCCTATCATCAGAGAGTGCAGATGCCTATTTCCCCATTTCCTTATAAACATAGGCACATTAGCACTCCTTATAAATATTTGTTAATTTAAGTATAACGTCATTGACCTCCTGCTTTCTTATGTGTCCGTCTAGGATAGGATTGGACATCTGGTGTGTTTATTTTCTGTCTGAATTTATAGTTTTATAAATTGCCTATTTGCCTCCTCTGTCGCACTCTTACTAGACTGTTAATCCCTTTTTATTATTAATTTCTACATATTATAAGTAGTAACCCTTTGTCATGTGTTACAAAGTCCCTTTTCTCCCAGTTTGTTTTGGCAAGTACTTTCAGAATAATAGTGAGCAATAAAGATGATAATTGGCCTTATTTGTTTTTAACTTTTTATGTATTTACCATTTATCTTTTGACCTGTGAGCATAATGTTTCAGTCATGTTAAGGAGACAATCCCCTACTCTTTTCAAAAAGTTTACAAGTTAAACTTTATCAAGTGCCTTTTAAACATATATTATAGTGATCATAGTTACTTTCTTCTACCTGTTAGTAGAATAAAATATCATAGGTTTTCTTATAATACGCCCATTTTTGTGCTCCTGGAAAAATTGCCACTTGTTCACAATGGGTTTTTCTTTTAAGATAATGCTGAATAGTATCAGGTTATCTGGGTGGCTCAGTCGGGTAAGCGTCTGACTGCTTTTGGCTCAGGTCATGATCTCAGGGTTATGAGATCGAACCCTGCATCTGGCTCTGTTCTGGGTGTGGAGCCTATTTAGGACTTTTCTCCCTTTCCTTCTGCCCCTCCACTCCTAAAAAAAAAACAAAACCCACAAAAAACAAAAAGATAATGCTGAGCAGTCTAGAATTTCCTAGTTATCTGAGTTTAATTGTTACTGAGAAAAGTCCACATAAAAAGAATTCTTCAAAACGAGGACTAAATTTTGTTAATATTTGAAAAGTGAGGGAAGGAGTTTGACAAACAAAGCTAGAATTATGAAAATCTTTATTTGATGCATTTTGTTGATTTATTGTAGGCACTAATTTTTAGAACAAAATAAATAATTTTTCAGATAAAATTCTATGACAGAATACTACATATTTTTGATTATTATAGTGCAATTTTAAATAGGCTGTATTTAGCAAGTGTTTGAGACTTCATCAGTTTCTCAAGAGCTGCTCCCAAGGTTACTATTGTCATGTACTATTAAAGTCATTCTTAAAATGACCGTCATGTTGTTTTCTATATCAAACTTTTATTCACCTATTAACAGATCTAACTCTACCAGAGCCTTATCAACCATCGCCTTCAGATTCGACTCTTGTCATTCTCAAACATCACTTTCCATAGATTGCATGAAAATTCTTCAACTTTTACAAGATTTTTCAGTTTTACTTTACAGTTAGTTTATATTACATATTAAGATGTTCACCACACATAGCACGACATTCAAGAAACTGAGAAGTCAATGTAATGGGCAAGAATAGATGCCGTTATTAAGTGGGTAGGAATATTTGTGTTGGGGACTAATGGTAAAAGAATGGGAGAGCAAAGACCCCATAACATGAAAACCACTGATATTGTCTAATATTGCTTTCCTATTCATTTTGTAACTATACGAACTTCAATAATGAAAACCCTTGCATCAGTATCCATGAGTGAGCTTGATATATAAACAGAGGGGTCTTTTCCCTGAAGTCCATAATTAGAAGTTAGATGGTCCAGAAATTTGAAGAAAGAAAAAATTTCCACTAAGCTATAATGCAGATGTAGCATTTTCTTCCATTTTTAACTAACCCACGGCAGTATTAGCAGTAATTATGATGTTATCACAATACAAATCATGGGTGTTTTCATACTGTATTATAGTTTTTACAGATAGCTAAAAATGCAACTACTACTTCACTACTACTAAAATGTAACTTCTGCTAATCATGACTTCAAAATTATTAGAGTGACTGGGTGCACCTCTAAGTATTTGATTTCTTAAAAATATATATTCATATTATTCTATCTCACTTAAAATTTAGTATTTTGAGACTTGATTTCCTTTGTAGTCATATATATTTTTTT
This sequence comes from Spilogale gracilis, assembly GCA_004023965.1. NCBI lineage: Eukaryota > Metazoa > Chordata > Mammalia > Carnivora > Mephitidae > Spilogale > Spilogale gracilis. The sequence continues at coordinate 14,939 of PITA01005880.1, forward strand.
AAGATTAAAAGATTTATTCCGAGAAGGGATCCATAAGTTTCACCAGACTAAGGAGTCCATGACATGAAAAATGATTACAAACCCCTGATTTCTTTTTTCTGATATATCTTTAGATATATCTGTTGTATCATTTAGTCCTAGGATTATATCACATAGTTCCCTTAAAAAAAAAATGGGACCCTTTCTTTTCTCTGCTATTCTGGAGCAGGTTTAAACATTAAAATCATTTTGTTTTTAAAGGCTAAAAATAATTCACCTATGAAACCATCTGTGTGGATGATTTTCAAAGGCAGTCCTAAGTAAATCTGATTAATTTGTTTCTAAAAAATTTGTCTGTTTGGTGTATATAGCTCTTATTCAGTCAATTTTGGTCATTTGCGCTTTCATGGACATCTTCAGTTTCTTCCAGGTTTTTAAAATCTCTTAGCAGATTATTCTTGTGTTATTTCTTAAATTTTCTTTGCATCGAAGTGATTAATTGCAAAGCATTATTGAAGAACTAATCTTTACTGTGTTAATCACAAGTCACTGTATACCTTGGGAAAGTTCTAGTTTAATTTATCTGGAACACATAATTTACTGTTTTTAGATAGTGCCCAGTTTTGATTCTTCAGACTAGGAGCCACGGTTTTTAAAAATGTAAAGGTGGAAAACGAACCTTGCATTATGTCCAGGTTAATCTCCACCCGTTCCAGAGATGCCGTTGGGACTGATGCAGTGTTCTGTGGCCATTCCCTCCTTCTGTTTGTGAGGATGGCGGAACGAAAGGTGAATAATGAGAAATCTGTTTTACCCCTAGTAGTTCTAGCCAGTCGATGGCCCTGAGGTCCCACAGTACAGCAGGACAGGAGCTAGAAGGCCAGGCTGACGTCCTGTCCTGCAACATCCTGCAACATTAGAACCTTAGTCTGTGCTGGGAAGACTGGTCCAGCATAGCCAGCTATAATCAGGCAGTGGGGCTCTCAGAGTTCACTTCGGTCCAACCTTTACACATGGAGATCCCTAAGGTTACTGGGGAGCATGATGTTCTGGGGTGTTTTGCATCTTGAAGAAAGAAGAAAAAATTTGAGAGTATTTGAGCTATTACACTTTCTCAGATACAGCTAGCTTCATTGCATGTTCTACTTTTTTCCTTTGTTTTGTTGTACAGCCACTCTCCAGAGAGACCGAATCTTCAAACATTTTACCAGGAAGCGCCAAAGAGCTATGCGAAGGCGGGTCCACCAGATCAATGGACACAAGTTTATGGCGACATACCTAAGGCAGCCCACCTACTGCTCTCACTGCAGGGAGTTCATCTGGTAAGAGGTTCCCTGGCTTCTCTCTTCCTCAGAGCTTCTTTCTATATTGTGTGTGGTTTCAGAAGGCAACATGATTCTCAAGAGTTGTTTTAGAATCTGATTTTTGCCTTTTAGTCTAATATGTTGACCCAGTAATTTGAATTCCGAGTGAAAAAAATCTAAACAATTTACGGATCCAAGGGTTAGATGTCATTTCTTTATCCAGTCATTAGGGGAAAGTGCTAATGAGTCATGAACTGGCTAAAGAGCATGAATTAGGGAGCCTAACCAATCAATACATAGAAAATCAATAAATTGGATAATCAGCCACTGAGTAAGAGAGAAAAGACCACAGAATTGCTTTAAAGAAGTAGGACTCACATGATAAGTTATGGAACTTAGTTGTTGTAAGTAAAGTAAGCACACGGTAATCTTCAGCCTTATGCTGTGTGGCCAAAGGTAATAACTTTCAGCGATTGCATACTATAATCTTGGACATTTAGGAATTAATTAACAGTCGAGCAATTCTAGATGAACTGGGGTAATACCTTCCTATGCACGTTGCCGAAGCTGAAACCTCAGTGGCAAATCTAGAATGTAAAATAAATTTAACTTAATAGTTACCTTCGTTTAGAGTCAACATCAAACACATTTATTTGGAAAGAGAAGAAGGAACTGCCCCCTCACCCACCTGCAAGCATGTACACACACATACCCATCTCTGAAGGAGAAAAGACAGTTTAGTATCTATAGTGTAAAAGGAAATCCTTGTTTGTGTTGCAAACTTTAGTCGTTTTGTTCAAGTCAAAAGCACTTGGCTCAGAGTAATTTTTTTGAGGATTGATCAGTGAATTTGAATTTTGTTTCTGTTTTTTTTTGTGTGTGATTACTTTGCTTTAAAAGTACCTGCTAACTTCTAGCCGTCAGAATCCAGGGTTAGTGTTTGTGACATTTTAGATTAAGAATAGAGTCTTATCTAAACCAAAGACCCATGACTGGCTGTCGATAGGATGCCGACAAATGTGCCATCATGACTCTAGCCTCCAGAAACAAGCTCCTGCTGCATTTTTTATTGAACAAATGAAAAGCTCTGGCATCTTCGAGCACATTTTCCACCCTTGTGGTCGTCGGTGCTGCCTAGTTAGTTGCCGTCCACCTCTCTCCTTGTGGTTTTCCTGACCTGAAAAGGTCTGCTAGTCTTGATTTCATGTCACATCATTCTGCTTCCATCCTTTATGTGACCTTCCTGCCCCTGCGGGCATTTGTGGTGACAGTCTGTGACCTCAGCTAACGTTCTCAATGGAAACTTGTTTGATAATTTCACAAAATGTTTTTCCACCGAGGAAACACTAACTCCCACTCAACCAGCCTTCACTTGCATTCTCTCTCTCTCTCTCTGTCTGTCTCTATCTCTGTCTCTGTCTCTCACACACATCCACACAGAGTATTACCGTATGGTGAAGAGCATGGACTCTGGTATTCAGCCTCATCACCAACTAGCTGTGTGAACCTAAATAAATTCCATAGTCCATCAGTGTCTCCTTATTTGTAAAATAAAGATAATTTTATTTTGCTTATATCATAAACTTTTATGTAGAAGTTCTAGGCACTGTTCTAAGTGTTTTATGTTATCACCTCTCTCTACCTTCATGACAACCCTATGAAGTAGGTACTGCGGTGATTATTGCCCTCTATAGATGAAGAAACCATGGCTCAGGGGAGTTAATGATGTGCCCCTAGTCATGCTCAGGCCATGTGGTTTCAGAGTCCGTGCTCTGAGCCTTCCTATGGTACATGCTACCTCACAGGACTTTTGTGAGCTTTAAATGAGATGCTGTTTGTCAGCAGCTTGGCTCAGTGCCTCACACATCCTCCAGGCTTAATAAAATGTGGTCTGTGTTAAATGAGAATGAGGGTGATGTCATCACTGCCCAAAGAATACACTAGGGAGAGGCCCAGATGATAGCTGTGGGGCTGACAGACGTCTTGTGGTGGCATTTCTCCACCCCCCCCCAGACTCCAGGGGTTATGGGGGCACAGGAAAGAGGGAGGGTGCCTCAGGCCAGGCAGCTGTGGTGGACTCATTTGTTGACTTCACTACCTGTACATCTTTATGTATATGTGAGTGAGAATGCCAGAGAAGGCGGTGGAGGGAGCCTTCGGGCTGAGGCTCAGTCACATGACCAGGTGAGGCCCTGGGGTTTGCCCCAGAGGGAGGTGGGAAGAATGAGGATCACCAGTACCCACCTGTGTACATCGCTGGAGGATTCTGGTCATCACGGGACTTCCTCTAGGTCTTGTGATAAACAAACAAAGGCTCAGAAATAACATCTTTGCTTCTTCTCTGAAATTATGTTTCTCAGAAAGGAGCAGAGGATGGCATGCATTTGTTTTCCTTAAGTACTATGATTATAGGAGCATTGTTGCTGAAATAGACTAATGATGACTTTTTTCTTTATTGTCTTTAACAGGGGAGTATTTGGGAAACAGGGTTATCAATGTCAAGGTAAGAAAACATTTTAAAAAACTATGTTTAATATTGTTCCTATGTTAAAAACCAGTTATACTTAGAGGAGACAGGATACATTTCATTAATATTGTGATAGATAACAGGTCAAATGAAGCCCTTTGTAGAACTAGCAGGTCAAATGAAGCCCTTTGTAGAACTGCAACTATTTGGCTACATTTTAGATAGTGCAGAGGGGACATTTTTATTTCTAAAGCCAAGATACCCAATAAAGTTTAATTGTTTAAAGTTCTGTCTCTGAGATAACATGAAAATACTGAAAGGTAATATCATTTTGTGAGTAGTGGCCTTAAATCTTAAAGATAAATTCTTGTCTTTTACAACCCCATTGCTCATTGGGGTGAGAAATGGCACAAGTCTCTCTTAACTTGCATAGAGAATAGAAGCTGTTATCCCAGTTGCTTTTTGATTTTCTAATTTAAAAAAAAAAGAGAGAGAGAAATGTTCCAAGTTAATCTGTCAATGATCTTGTAAGTTCTTATGCATTAAATTTATTTTGATTTTCACAATTCTAAGATAAAACCAATTTGCTAGTGTTCCAAATGGGAAGAGTGAAAGAAGGCTCTTACTCAGAGTTAGCCAGACTGGACTGGCTTGTCTTTTATTCGGGCCACCCGTGTTATTGGCTTGAGCATCATCACACAGTTCATACATAGGGTACCTGTATTCTTGATGTGCACTCGACAGATGATTGCTCACATAGCACTACCTAGCCTAGAGTGCTCGCCTCTCCATGTCAGTAAAGAAATCCTGCATTCTCTTCTGGAGAAGGTGACATACAACATTATTTCCCTTAGAATGGACTAGGACCTGCTCTTCGATACAATTTTCATTTTAACATGTATGAACAATTCTACTGAGTTCTCAAATTTAGAAAAACACAGAATACATAATCAATATGACAACAATAATTGACTTTATGCTATTAGTCTTCGCCCAAGTTGAGAACATAGTTCACAGGTGAGAATTTGTGTCACTTTTTGGTACCTGTCTGGCGCAGGGACATGCGCTATGGTCAACTCTGTCCCTCATATGCATAGTGCCAGGATATTTGATGGACTGATTTTCAGTGGGCCACCTGTTATTGAAAGAGGAAAGAGAATTGGTCAGGAGACAGGAAGACCCCAGTATGTTCACATCTTGTTAAGGGACATAAATACCTGGTTTGAGAAGGGTATTCCATGATAACACTAATTAAAAGCAAGTAGACAAGGCAGACTTCAGAACAAGAAGATTATCAGGGGTAAGAAGAGGTGTTATGTAATGATAAAGGGGTCCGTTTTTTCAAGAAGACCTAGTAATATGTAGGCACCTAACAGGTAATCAAAATACATGAGGCAAAAACTGATAGAACCTCAAGGATATATAGACAAATCCACTGGTATGGTTGGAAACTTCAATATCTCAGTAACTGATAGGACCAGCAGGCAGAAAATCTGTAAGGATATCACAGTTTGGTCAAACTGACATTTACAGACTACTCTACCTAACAATAGCAGGATATACATTCTTCTCAAGCTCACAGGGAATATTCATCAAGATAGACCACATTCTGGCCTATGAAATAAGCCTTAACAAACTTAAAGGAATAAAAATCATAAAATGGGTCTTTTCAGACCCCAGTGGAATTAAACTACACATGAATAACAGATAGCTGGAAAGCCCCCAGATATTTAGAGATTAAACAACACATTTGAAATAACACATAGGTAAAGGAAAGATGCAAGAGAAAATAATAAGTATTTCAGCCCAAGTGAAAATGAAAATACATTTTATCAGTATTTGTGGGATTCAGCAAAGGCAGTACTCAGAGGAAAATTTATAGCAGTAAATCCAAATATTAGAAAAGAAGGATCTAAAAGCATTAATCTCAAGTTTTCATCTTTAAGGAAACTAGAAAAAAGAAGCTTAAAATAAGCATAAGAAAAGAAATAAGATTAATGCATAAATCAATAAAATTGAAATTAAGAAAACAATAGAGAAAATCTACCCAATAAAAAGCTGGTTCTTTAAAAAGATCAATAAAATTGATAAAGCTCTAGCCAAGCAATTTTAAGAAACAAGCAAACCTCAGCTGCTTCAGAATATAAGGTTTTTCTGTGTGAGGGATGATTTTGAGTTTCCCTCATGTAAAAAAAACGATTCTCTGGGAACTTTCAATTTGGTTCTCCTTCAAATTCAGTCTGATGAACGCTAGATTTGTTTTAAAGTATATTACTATTTGCTGACATGTAATCAGTGTTTATGTATTTAATCCTAAAAACCTCCATATGTCTTGAAAGATCTTAAAAATAACCTATATTTTCATACTGCTTCATTATACTTGCTCATCTTTAATGCAAACTGGACTCTGTCTGCTCTATGTCAGTTATCCAGATGAAAATGGGGAAAGAAGATTATTCAGAAGTTCCAAGTATTCAAATAATTGATTGATTCATTCTGCAAATATTTAATGAGTGCCTGTCTTGTCCAGGGCATCATTGCCTGGGAATTCTGAGGGCAGTAGAGACTACATGTGGGAGGTTTGAAATGCAGGGGCAGGCTAAGGATTGTAAGAGATCCGAGGAGAGAGAGATGGTTTAGTCTAGAAGGTGAGCTTGGGGTAGTATATTTTCATGGAAGAGACATTTCTCAAGTTGTGTCTTATTATAAACTTAAGATATAGTTAGGCAATAGGCAAAGAGAATATCTTAAGGATTGAGCAGGACATGGTCAGCATGTGAGGGAGGGCAAAGTCTTGCTTTAGGAAGAGCAGTCCATCTGGTTTTATTGGAACAAAGAGCTCCCATGGGAGAAAGGTAAGCTGGGGGTAGCTTCTGGAGGGCCTGACACCTGGCTGGGAAATTTGAACTCAGCTCATTGGCAATGAGATGCCATTGAAGGTTTAGGTCATGAGGCATGATGACCAGAATTATACCATGAGAGGGGATTCCTATGGCACTGGGTGCAGGCAGGAGGAAAGCCAGAAAAGATGAAGTAGGCTCAAGACTTGAGTGTGAATATTTTGGATGTGAGCAAAGGTGTGAGTTAGGAGGATGGTGATGACCGTGGGAAGGACGGGTGCCCTGGATGCCGTCATGTGGGCCAGACACCCAAATCGAGTCACCCTGACATGGTGCTGCCATCGTTGACTATTGGAACTGGCAGACTGTGAGCCTCCAAGGAATGTATAACTGTGCGTTTCGTTCCCTAGTGTGCACCTGTGTCGTCCATAAACGCTGCCATCACCTAATTGTTACAGCCTGCACTTGCCAGAACAATATTAACAAAATGGACTCAAAGGTAAGAAGATAGAAGTTTGCTAATTAAGTGCCTGCAGAAGCTCGCCCACTCTCCCTGCGCCATCCCCTTTCTGCACTTCCCTTCTGCACTCCTTGAAGAGAATGGTGGCATCAGAATTGAATTTTCTCTCCTTTTTATATTATGCTGTTTTTATTTCTGTGCTTGTGCAGCACGACCTGTCCTTGCATGGATCCCATGAGTGATCAGCTAGTCACAAGCTCTCAGGATCAGTTTTTCTAATGTGGAGAGGGTTTTAGAGGACTGGAAAGATCCCCGAGTTTGGCATCAAATGACCAGGATTGGAATGCAGAAGCCAGCCTCTGCTTGATAGCTTCTCTCAGTCTTAGAATGGGGTCAAATAGACTTAGCTAGCCTCCATCTTAGAATGGGATTCATATTTCCTCCATGTGCTTTTTTCCATGTGAGGCTTCCACAAGATAGAGTGGACGTGACAAATATTTGTTAACTGGAAATTGTGCTTCCTCAATAAAGCAACTGTTATCCTCCTCTGGTGTCTTCCAAAATTCCCAGGAGGATGCACTTTTATATTTAAGTGCTTGAATCTTATTCTCGTCACTCGCACTGCATTCACCTGGGGTGGGCACGTTCTAAATTGTAGAGACAGAAAGCACCCGGAGCACTGCTGACAATGAGCACCGAGAGTCTGACTTGGAGCTCAGTGCTTGCGCACAGGACACATACAGGGTTGCTAAAGAGCACGTGCAGAGGTGCAAGCCACAGCTTTTATGAGAAAGAGGCCAGCAAAGTTCCAAGAGGAGTCCTAATTACCCCACTCCTTGTCCCATGTGAATCTCTTGTCGCTTCAAATGCTGACGTAGACTGTAGCACATACGCCTCGTCTAATTATTTGCTGGAAAGGGTTTGTGAGATGAAAGCAGGACCTGTGCCCTCAGACTGTAAAACGTAAATGGCCGGCACAGCTGGGGAGGGCCGAGGATGTCACTCTGGAGTGAATTCCTCGTGCGGTTCCTCGCTCGCTGGCTGCCACCTTCTCCCCAAGTCTCCCACCAACATGCTATGTGGGGAAAGCTGTGCTAACAGTGAGCGTATATGGTCTGTGAGAGACCTGTTTACTCCTAAAGTTAAAGGGTTTAGAAACTAGACGTGGGCACGAGGGAGTTGGCAGGGAGAGAAATACAGCCTGAGTATAAAAGATGATAACAAAGGTTTTTATTCCTCTTTATCTCCCCAAATGGTGAACGATCTAATGCCCACAACACCCTTTCTTTTTAGTCTTGTTGATTAGAAAATGTGCTCAGCCTGGTGAGGAAGGCCCGAGCACGATGAAATAATCTCCCCAGCTCGGGTGTCATGGTAACAGGTTGCATTTGGGGGGCTCCTGTTACGGTTCCTGCAAAAGATGTTGGCACAGCCTCCTAGCTCGTCCTTCTGCTTCTTTTTTGTAGATTGCTGAACAGAGGTTCGGAATCAACATCCCGCACAAGTTCAGCATCCACAACTACAAAGTGCCAACCTTCTGCGATCACTGTGGCTCCCTGCTCTGGGGGATCATGAGACAAGGACTTCAGTGTAAAAGTGAGATGCTGGGGTGCTGGGAACCCACTTCATGCGAACACCACACTATAGGGTCTCGGAATTCTGTAGGCTCAGCTTCTGAGCCAGGACCAATGGTTATAGACACTTTGCAAATTAGGTCTTTGTAGTTCTAGGCAATGTGTCCCTCATCAGCCATGTAAGGAGAGTCACCTCTGGTCCAAAGATTTCCTAACTGTAGCTCCAGTCAGTTGCTAAATTCAGTGTTCTATCTAGCTGGCTGTCACCTGCTTAGTGCTGAGGGCCTGCTGGTTGCTGTGTTTTTTCATAGGTATTTGAAAGAAGGAAAAATGGGATCTTGGTCAGAAATGGAAGGTTGCAGGAGATGAGGTGACCAAAAGAGAGACTTTGGTTATGAGTGAGAACTGGCAGGAGAGTAGGTCTAGTGACCTCCCCAGAAATGAGTAGGAATTGAGTCAAAGCCCAATGAGAGCTGCTATGGGTCTTCTCAAAGAGACTGATAGAGATTGGAGAGGCAGGTGGGGTGAAGGATGGTTCAACTTTGGCCATGGACTTGCGTGTCCTTAACTGTGCCCAGCACAGCCTGAGCATGGAGGTTTTGCCTTAGGAAAGGGTCTGAGAGTGACTGGTGAGTCCCCTCCTGTTAGGAGTTGGGAGTTGTTGAGTCATCTCCCATTGGGTGTTGCTGTGACAATCCTCTGTCATGGGGTGCTGTCATGACCTTAAGTTGGATGGTCTCCCCAGGGCATGGGCTTCATTGCAAAAGTCACTTTGTGCTTTTGTATGGTTGTTGCTACCATGCCTTGTTGGGCCCCGTGGCTTCAGTGGGGGAGTGGGTAGCACACAGTGAGCCATCTCCTGTACTCTTTGCTTTTATTGTCACTGGTACTTTAGAAAGGGCACTGCAGGCTTGTGTGTCTCTGCAGCCACCTTCCTGAGAGCGGGGGATTTCCCCTGAAGAGCTAGTGAAGCTTCAGCCCCAGGGGCCCTCCCTTGCAAAGGTCCCTTCCAGAGCTCTCTACTTGACTGGCTATTCTTTGTCTTGAAGAGGGCACCCTAGATCACATACATTCCGACATGGATCTGGGCATGCTTCTGGAGCTAGACTGACACCCTAGATATAGGAATTTGTTGCCTCCTGTTTCACTTCTGCTTCCCATCAGCTGGGCCCACTTGAGGAACTATGTCAGAACTTCCTGCTGATGAAACCTTGGGTCCCTTCATCATCCTAAGCCCGGTTCCTACGCTCCACCAGGACCATAGCTTGCTTCTCTCTCCTCTTCCAACGGCTGTTTACTTTGACCTTTACAAAAACCTCGCTTCGCTCCCCCATGAAGTAGTCAGAACCCCGGGCTGCCAGCTCTGAGAATCACAGCCTCACAGGGTGCCGTGCCCTGGGCCATGAGGGCTCCCCAGCCACAACAGATCTCAGAAAGTGAGCTTCACTTGGAGGTTTTTCTCTCAGAAACACCATCTCCCTCCTGTTTGAACAGCCATTGCTGTGTGGCATCTAGATTGCTACCTTTTATTGAGCGATACAGGGAAAAGCATAAAGTCAGTTGGCATGATTCCTTGTTAGTTAGTGGACTGAATTGTCACCGTGATGAAGGTTTTGATTTCTATATTGAATCAAGCTGTTAAATCGGCAATGACTCTCACACATGATTGAGTGAATGTCTTTCATCAAGTCACAGGGAAAAAAATGGATTTGTGCTACTGCATGGAGCAGCAGTGCAAAATGTCAGGATTTGTTTGGAGTGCAAGTTCAGTTTAATGAGAAGATGGCATTGTTCCACCTGGATCATTCCCCTGTCCTAATCTTTCAGGTTATTAAAGTTCTTTTTTGCAGCATATGTTGACTTGGTTCCTTCCTGAACCTGGATTCCCTTCTCTTCCTCCCTCCAGTCTGCAAGATGAATGTCCACATCCGATGTCAGGCGAATGTGGCCCCAAACTGTGGGGTCAATGCAGTGGAGCTCGCCAAGACCCTGGCCGGGATGGGCCTCCAGCCTGGAAATATTTCTCCAACCTCGGTGAGACTTGGCTTTCTTCGACGTATTGTAATTTAGAAGTTGTTCATATGTGGTGAGTCCAAATGAGTGCATTCGGCATAATCAAAGTTCCTAATCTCAGCAAACACAATAAACGGATTTATTGCATTTTTTAAGAGCATTTTGTTCCACAAAAAAGATTCTTTATACAATTATATGACAAGAAATAGCAACCATGCAGATATAGTAGGAAGCAGAAGGATTTATTATTATTATTTTTATTATTAATATTTTAAATTCGCTTCCTGTCCATGTGCTGTGGTGAAGCCCTGGAATCCAGGGTCCTGGGTTACCCTCTTCACTGGGGCCCTGGCGGTAGAGCTGACGAGCACCTACGGGCCTCAGTTTCCTCCTCTCCAAAGGGGTTGAACTTGAGGATCTCTGAGATTCTCCCCAGCTCTGGAGTCTCACTGTTCTGCAGTTTTTGTTTATGGATTGTGAATTTATCTCTCAAATCCAGCGACAAACAGGAGTTCCTTCCTCTCGGCTCCTGGGAGTGGGTGGAGTCGTCCATTGCTTGGGGCGTGTTTTGCCTCGCAGCCTCCCCAAGTGACCTCCACTGGTTGTTGACCATTAGAGCCTCGACCACTTCCCAAGCCCATGTCCTCTTGCTGCCTTCCTGGCTGAGACTACAGAGTGCTGGGAAAGAGCCACGGCCCCTGTTGTGGTGTGTGGAAGGTGTAGCCTCGTATCCGGTTTAGGAAAATTCTAGACTTAACTGTTAAATATCTCTGGTTTCTTAGGAAGGGAAACACAATCACTGCCAAGTTCTTGGTTATTCAGAAAATGTCCATACTCACCACCACATATTCCTTATTACTGGTCAATTAGGGACTTGGACTGAAATTGTATTCTTTTATCTCAGAGAAGCATCAGCAAAGTCTGATGTCTACACCAGGGACAGACAGGATGCTAAGACTGGGAGGGGGATTTCTAATGAAATCCAGGGGCATGGATGTTCCCCAAAGGCACAGATGAAGGATTTCAGCCTGCACCAGGGATCCTAAAATGTCATGGGAATAAGATAGACCATGTGGTACAAGTTCTAGAATGGGCAAAGCCATTTGTCATTTGTCCCTTGAACCAAAGATCTTTAATGTTATGATATTTAAATGTGGAAAAGCCAAAATTACCTGTCGTTTGACAGCACAACATGAAACAGAATCTTAAGTCTATCATTAAGAGAAGAATGGGTTAAAAAAAAAAAAGATTGAGAAATACTGGCTTAGAGTTTTCTAGACCAACCAGGGGAAGTATTTAAGTGGAGGAAGTGAGATTCAGGCTAGCAAAGTTTTCCTATCTTTGAAATATTTATGATCGGAGATCTGGCACGGGGAAACTACTTGAAACAACTGGATTTTTTAAGATGATCCATTTTACATCTTAATCACTGTTTTATTGTGTTGAGTAAGCCTTGTAGCTTCGAGCAGTTACACAGTTGTTGTATGTTGAAAACATTACTTAGAACTTATCCCAGGTAAGCTGGGGTTTTTCAGCTAACTAGGTCAAAGCTTCAGAATGTTAGACTTTGGATGTGTTGTCTTTCGGTAGCTTGTCTTATAATTGTCCCAAGGTGGAGCTCTGCAAGTCATCTTGCCCTCAGGGAGCTCCCTCGCTGTGGCTGGGCTTGGGGCAGTAGGATGGGGTTTCCCATGGAGGAGGCCACACCTACTTCCTGTTCAGTATTGTGAGCCTAGAGCTCTCGTTATGCTAGTGGTCAGCCTTTCCAGAGGGGCCAGTTGACTGTGTATCGAAAGTCTTCAAGATTGACATTTTGGCCCCAAAGATTGCATTTCCAGAAAGTTATCGTAAGACAATAGGTGATGCTTGTGACCATGATGATAATGTCAGCAGCTCAGTTCACGTGTATTGAACGTGCCAGGTACTGACCTATGCTCTGTGTGCCTTTATTCATTCCTCATAATAATTTGTGTGGCAGGTGCTATAGCATCCTCTTTGTTAGAAGAAACTGAGGGGCAGTGATGATGGGCTGGTAATTTGCCCAAAGTTACAGGATTAGGTTACTGAGCTGTGATTTGAGCCCAGGCAGCTTGCTTGAGAGCCTAGATTTTTAATCAGTCAGCTCTGAAGATTGCCGTGCAAGGATGTTCATGTTGCTGTTATTGAAACTGGCAAAAGATGGTAGATAACCTGTTTCCAATAAGCGGGGGAATCAATGAATGAACTGTGTGATATACTCATGAAATAGAATATTGGACAGCCCCCCCCCCCCAAAAAAAGAATATTGGACAGCCCTTAAAACTCATGTTCTTGAAGGATATGGAAACTACACATGACAAAATGTTAAGTAAAAATGTCTGTTATGAAACCACAATTTTATTATATTTTTAAAAATTAATCAAATGTGGGCACCTGGGTGGCTTAGAGGGTTGAAGCCTCTGCCTTCAGCTCAGGTCATGATCTCAAGGTCCTGGGATCGAGCACCGCATTGGGCTCTCTGCTCGGCAGGGAGCCTTCTTTCTCCTCTCTCTCTGCCTGCCTCTCTGCCTACTTGTTATCTCTCTCTCTCTTACAAATAAATAAATAAAATCTTAAAAAAATTTTTAATCAAATGTAAAGATGGTTCTGTGTGTATGTGTAATTGCTTTTTTTTTCCAAGGGGGACCTGATTAGAGGTTTTTAAAATTTTATCCTCCATACATTAGTTCACTCTTCTAGTTTTTATATTAATTTTTATTTCTCTTATATAATTTTAAGTATTGTGTGATAAATACTGCTTTATCCATTTACATCCTGGGATGGATCCTTTGAGCAAATGTGAAAACCGCTGTTTGAACGATGTGGACACCAGGTGGCGCTCTAGAATCTGACCATCCTGTGGAAAGCCACTGCAAGCCCCTGGAGGGACCAGACTAAGGCCTTTGTTTTATACACTCCATCTGAGTTCAAACTGAAACTCTCGTTGGCTTAGACACATTTTAAAACGATTCCTTCCCAATTACAGTAAGCACATACCTGGAGCTGATGCTGAGATAGTTTTGAATGGCAGAACTTGATCCCATGTCAAGCTGAATTGATCTTTTCCCATTTGTTGTGTTGAGAGTTGAGGCCCCAAATAAGGTCTTCTCCATCCGTAAATGCTTCAAGCCCATGCTGCGACCTCTGACTCCCTGTTTCTCTCTGCTCCTTCGCAGAAGCTTGTTTCCAGGTCAACTCTAAGACGACAGGGAAGGGAAAACACCAAAGAAGGAAATGGAATCGGGGTTAATTCTTCTAGCCGTCTTGGTATCGACAACTTTGACTTCATCCGCGTGTTGGGGAAGGGGAGCTTTGGGAAGGTGAGTCTTGGCTTTTGAGGTGCCTGGGTTAAAGTCAGCATGCCATATGTATGTTGTCTGAGTGTGCGCGTACGTGTTCATGATCCTACTTGCCAGGTACCGGGCCCATTCCGCCCCACGTGGTCCCACACCTTAAGAATCTCAAGAGTTCTCATGCCTGTGCTCCCTTCTCCCTTCTCCTGCTTTGCCACAGGTGATGCTTGCAAGAATAAAAGAAACAGGAGACCTCTACGCTGTGAAAGTGCTCAAGAAGGATGTGATCTTGCAGGACGACGATGTGGAGTGTACAATGACAGAAAAGAGGATCCTGTCCTTGGCTCGCAATCACCCCTTCCTCACACAGTTGTTCTGCTGCTTTCAAACCCCTGTAAGTAGGACTCCCATTCACCACCTCAGTGGCCTCCTTTCTAAAGAGATGTGACAATAAGATGTTGAAGATTTCATAAAGAAGTGCATCAGACTTTTGAGGGATGAATTCTCACTGTAGGGCCGAGTGGAGGTACCGGTAACTTCTGGAGGAACTTTGATTTCAGCTTACTGGTTGATTTGATTTCAAGTTACTGGTACCTTCAGCTTTCTAGGAGAAAGTTGAAATCAATGAACTGTCATGGTGTCCTAGAGAAGGGTCATCTTGAAGGCTGAAAAGGTCTTTGAACCTAAGTCTTCTCTAGCAGAGTGAAGGTTAAAGAAGTGTGAGAACATAGTAAATGTCGTGGGCTGCTTATCTTGGTGACCTGGACCTTGGCTCCACCCCTAAATGCTGAGCTAGTTATGACCTTGGCTCGTAAGTTCAGATCAGGGTAGGTTCAGAGAGAGAAACTTAATTTGTCAAGTCTCAAGGCATTGCCCCTTGCCTCCATCAGGGACCCTTTGTCTGATTTCTGGGAACTGATCCTGGGATTCGAGTCTGTCTACTCTATCACGGTGCGCAGTGAGGAATACTTTTGGCCAGAGTTTTACAGAATACCTGACCAAGAGTCCTTTACGTAATAAAGGGAAAAGATGAGTTTAGCTCATTAGTGCAACCCCTTTTTTCTTGAAGTCTGGCAGTGACAATCTTTGGGTTGGTTAGTTGGTCAGTGACATGGGGCATCTCTTCCCCATGGGGTCTCAAGTTATTTGCACAGTCCTCAAGATCACCTTCTGTGATGGCATCCGAAGCAGGAAGCACAAGGACAGAGGCCTGAGGGCTTTGTGGGCCTCTCTCCATTAATCAAAGAGAGAAGAAACCTTTCTAGACTTGAGTCACCTGCTCACCCTTAGCTGCAAAGGCTGCTGGAGTAGCAAATATATAGCCAAGATAAGCAGGTTTACCCTGATTGGCTCCCACCAACCTTGACTCATCCCCTGGGGCACAGTGCTGTGCTCTTTTTTTAAAAAAAGATTTTATTTATTTGACAGAGAGAAACACAGCCAGAGAGGGAACACAAGCAGGGGGAATGAGAGAGGGAGAAGCAGGCTTCCCACTGAGCAGGGAGCCTGATGTGGGACTCGATCCTGGGTCTCCGGGATCA
Source organism: Spilogale gracilis (assembly GCA_004023965.1). Classification (NCBI taxonomy): domain Eukaryota; kingdom Metazoa; phylum Chordata; class Mammalia; order Carnivora; family Mephitidae; genus Spilogale; species Spilogale gracilis. The sequence continues at coordinate 30,428 of PITA01005880.1, forward strand.
TGACCTGAGCCGAAGGCAGTCGCCCAACCAACTGAGCCACCCAGGCTCCCTGTTCTGTCTCTTTAGCATCTGGCCTGGAACTTGGCTTCTGTCCTCAAGGAAGAGAAAAGATGACTCCTGAGGAGGTCCGCAGAAGTCAGCTACAGGTATCTCAGAACGTCTTTCAGTCAAAAGGCATTTTGGGAAAGAGAACCTGGGACACGCTCCCTGTCTCTGCTAGCATCAGGGCCATGGAAAGTGTTGTGGGGACAGAACAGGGACACCCCAGCTGTCCCAGGGATCCTGCAGTGCCTTTCTAGGGAAAGCGACGGCTAAGCTCCAACCAGAAGGGTGAGGTTAGAATGAGGTGGAGAGAAGGAGGGTGAACATGCCATAGGAGAAGAGCACCCGCACAGGTGTAGTGTGGCTAGTGTGAGCCAGAGGTGTGAACACTGCTCAGCGCCCTTCAAGTGTGGGGGCTGAGGAGGGGCATGGAGAGAACGCATGGGGCAGAGGTGACCTGGACCCAGCTGGGAAGGGCTTCGTAGGCTCTGTTAAGAACCTTAGGGTTTAATCCTAAGAGCAAATTTTAGAGACCTAAGCAGAGGAATGGCATATCAGATTGTATTTTTTTAACTATTAAAAAAAGCTAACTCTCTGCAGTGGGTAATAGGAACAGCCTCCTAATATCTATATCCATTTTCTGAAAGAAACAATTGTTACTAATTGCATGTGTTGCCCTTCAAAGAGCTTTTCTTTCTTTTTTTTTTTTTTAAAGATTTTATTTATTTGATAGAGAGAAACACATCCAGAGAGGGAACACAAGCAGGAGGAGTGAGAGAGGGATAAGCAGGCTTCCTGCCGAGCAGAGAACCCGATGTGGGACTTGATCCCGGGTCTCTGGGATCATGACCTGAGCCGAAGGCAGTCGCTTAACCAACTGAGCCACCCAGGCGCCCCTCAAAGAGCTTTTGCACATGAAAGCATACACCCACAGCACATATATGCATTATGGTTTTGTTTTTATTTGGGTTTTGTTTTAACACAAATGGTAGCATACTTGCCCACCATTCTATACCTTAATGTAACAATGTATCTTGGAGATTGTGTCATATTTGTACATATATAGCTGCCTCATTTTTAAAAAGAGGCACATAGTAATCTGTTTTAAGACCATGATAAAATTTATTTAACTTGTTTCTTATTGTTATGTATTTAGGTTGGACCTAGTCTTTTCTTCCAACCAATGTTGTGTTGAGTCCCCTTGTATTTTTATCTTTACATACTGTCCTGTTATTTTTATATGACACAACCAGAAGTGGTATCGCTTGGCTAGTGGTGTGTACATTGAAAATTGGGACTGAGTCCCATCGTCCTTCTTCCCCATATCAGTGTAAGATGGCTAACACTTTATCGCCTCTATACCAGGCACTGTTCTAAGTGTCTGTGAACATTGTCTCATTAAATCCTTTGAGTAGCCCTGTGACTTAAGTTAGTATCACTTCCATTTTCCAGATAAAGAGACTGAGGCCTAAAGACATTTAATGTCCAAGAGACAGAGGTTTGGACCCCAGGTAGTGTGACTGCAGAGCCCAGACTCTTCTCTCCAAGCCATGTGTGAGACCTCTTTCCTCCACTGTCCCATCCTGCCATACAGTCTTATCATGTTGGCAGTCGGAGAGATTGAAAAAACGGTTTCTTTAGCGTTTTCATTGGCATTCCTCTGACTGAGCGACGCTGAGTGTTCACAGATGTTTGAGGGCCACCTGCGTTCAGATCTGTGCCCTCAAGTTGCATGTGTAGCCTGGAGAAGGGGTGGGCTGGGGAAGGCTGGGAGATGGGAGCGTGAACTAGAGGCACGCACTCCCATGCCGTCTGACCATACTGGAAGGAACTGGGGTGCAGCCAACAGCTTCACAGGTCCTGGTTGCCCTTGTACTGCTTCCTCCTTCCCCTGCTGGTCTGGACTCCGGGGGCCACATCCTCCTCACCTCATGGTCTGCGGTTCATTCATTAGAACGGCCATGGAGCCCACATGGCCAGCCCCTACTGCCTTGCCTGATTCTGGGCTGCCCTTCTCTGGGGTCCAGAGCTCCTTTGGAGCTCTACTTGGCCTCCTCCATGCTTCCTGGAGGATTCTCAACTTTGTATTTTCTGTGTTTTGTGCTTGCCTACAAAAAGCCCTTCCCTGTCCTCACCGCTCTCATGCAGCTGTCACCTCAGAAGGGAATAGGGTGACAGCTCAGGCTTGTTGGGAAGGATGGTGCCATTGGTTGATTACCAGTTGTATGCCTGCATTTTCCAGCTTGAGCCTCGGGCTCATACCAGGAATCAGATAGTGAGGCAGGATTTTTCTCAAATCATCTGTCCATGGCCTGAGCCAAAGAGTGGATAGTTCTCTAGTACATTAAGTTGGATAATTTTTACTGGCTAATAACCTTTGAATCCGACAGTTGACAGGAAATTAGTGAATTTAGTCTGGTTGTGCAGTGGCTGTTGTTTCAAGGCATCTAATGAACAGATAAGGAAGTGTCTCACAGTGAACTCCAGAGGACTTTTACCTGCAAAGGGAAATCCCTGTAATTCTGTAGAACAGTCTGAGGCCTCAACACAATTAGTTTGTGTTATGGTAGAGTAGAACAAGAATAAACCTGGAACAGATTGAGAGCCCAATGAAAATAGCATAAACATGGGGCGCCTGGGTGGCTCAGTCGGTTGGGCGACTGCCTTCGGCTTAGGTCATGATCCCGGAGACCCGGGATCGAGCCCCACATCGGGCTCCCTGCTCGGTGGGAAGCCTGCTTCTCCCTCTCTCACTCCCCCTGCTTGTGTTCCCTCTCTGGCTGTGTTTCTCTCTGTCAAATAAATAAAATCTTTAAAAAAAAAAAAGAAAATAGCATAAACAGTGCAGAGCTTTCTAGGGAAAGTATAAATTATACAATATAGCAAATTATTAGCGGCCACTTAGAATTTCCACGGTGTTCCTCAGGTGTTAGGCGCTAGTGGTGCCTTTTCCCTAGCGGTAGTTTCACGTGTGGCCACAAGGTGGCAGTCGTTACTGCAAGGTGATTTTCTCCACCATGGATAGGGCAGGACATTGGGAGTTACAACTTTTGTTTTGTAGTAGATGTCTCCAGAGCAAAGGATAAAAGGAATTTCCCCCTTTCCTAAGTCTAGATGATAAAATAGAGGGGAACCAACCTAAAGAATCTAGTGAATTTTTCTCTTGCTGAGCAAGAGAGACACAATTTTGCTGTAGTTTATACCTTCTCTCCAGCTGGCAGAGTATCAGACTCTGTAATATACGTGGCATTTATTTGCTGTGCATCTGTCAGAAATCCCCAGGGACTATCCCCATTTGCTGGTGCAAAACTAACCACACAGAACAGAAGATGTTAACTACTGCGAGGAATCACAGCAGATACATTATTTTGTGGCTACTCAGTTTGGCAGACCATGACCCTTAAAGTGAGATGCTAATCCATGTGTTATGCTGAACTGTTAAGCTCCGCATTTAGAAGTGAACCGAGGTCAGGTATTTGGGTCACACCCAGCTATCTGCAAAGTATCATCTCATTATAAAAACTCGTAGAGAACGATTATTCCACTCACATCCTGCCCCTGGAATGAGTATCTCTGGGGCCCAGAGACCCAGAGTGGGTAGGTTGCGGAGGGTTGCTTGGACTATAAGTAGGGGAGACAAGGTTCATCTCTGGGGCAGGCTAACCCTGGAGCTGGCTCTGTGCCCTGACCCATCAGTGCACATGCCCCTAATTCATCCTCTGTTTCAGCACCTCCTGTCTGCCTCGGCTCCCCTCCAACCTGCTACTGTGGAAGCAGCATTTGCCCTTGGACGTGGAATACCCGAGTTCTTCCAGCTTTGTTTTCCTTGGAGTGGCTCGAGCCTACCTTAAAATTCTTTTTTTTTTTTTAAAGATTTTATTTATTTATTTGACAGAGAAAGATCACACACAGGCAGAGAGGCAGGCAGAGAGAGGGGGAAGCAGGCTCCCTGCTGAGTGGAGAGCCTATGCAGGGCTTGATCCAAGGACCCTAAGATCATGACCTGAGCCAAAGGCGAAGGCTTAACTCTCTGAGCCACCCAGGTACTCCCTACCTTAAAATTCTTTTGAGCTTTAAAGTTCTCATGGTTGGAATGAAAGCATTGTTGTAGTGAGGACCAAAGGAGAGAATGCAGAAATGTTCTGTACATGTGCAGCACTATTGAAAAGTAAGACTTGGCTGCTGTGATAACTGCCTCCTTCTTTACAAAGGAAAACGTCCTGAGGCTTCCCAGAGCCAACACAGATCCCATACGGAGGATACAGTAAAGCCTCCAAGAGTCAGAATCTTGAAGCCACTCTTGTGCTTGGCAAAAATAAAAAATAAATTTCAAATTAGTAGATAAGCAAGATTTATCAAGCTTACTTCCTTGGATTATGAGCTCATAAATTATTGCCTCCAATTCTTTCATAATCATGTTACTTGCAAATATGTAATTAAATTGCCATCCTCATACATTTGCAATAGTGTTATAAATTCTCATAGTTGTGAATAATTTGATAATCTTATCAAGACTCATAAAAATGTTCATACTCAGGGATATGTTGCTTTTATTTCTGAAACTAGCCTAAAGGATAAAATAAATGTTGTACATAAAGATGTTTAATTTTCAGTGCACTATTTATAATAGGAAAACGTTGGGAACAACTTCAGCAATAGGAACTGACTTAAATAATATATTATTGGGTGGAGATTTTCAGCCTGTAAAGCAATAATGAGTACTCCGCGGTGAAATGATACGGTGTCGGACACGGTCAGAAGCATGTAACATGTGTTATTTGCTGTTTCCACTTCTTACAACAGCCCTATAGGACAGATGCAGTTATTATCTTTGTTTTGTTGAGGGATAAAGTACCAAAGAATTAAATCATTTGCTTAAAATCTGATATAGTAAATGCTGGAACCAGGAAGTTAGAGCTCAGGAAATAATACAGAATTTATGAGGATTAGTGGCATGAATCCATATCAGGTTCTGTCCAAAATGGTGAACTGGCAAACCTGGCTCCTCCAAGAACAGCCTGGAAGGAAATTATGCCAAATAAACTGCCAGGGATGGCTCGAGGGCAGTGACACCAAGGATGTTTTCTCTTCTTTGTTCTATTTGCTGATCTTGGTCTTGGGACTCTATGTCTTTAACAGTGGGGGTGGGGAAGAGGGAGGCATTAATAAGCCAGGGTGGAGGAAGGGAGGGTCCCTGTTGGGCTCCAGGCCTAGTGAACACTACTCTCCCTACTCTTCAAGGTGGAATTCACTTCACAGCCCTTTCATCTTCATCAGTGACCCCCAAGTCAGCTGCTGAGCCTCCTGGCATTTGCAGCCTGGAATCCAGGCCTCTCTCACCCTCACCTCCAACCCCACCCCTGCTCCCAGCTCCCAGGGGCTGTCCGCTGGCTCCCCTCATGGAGCCTCAGCTCAGTGTGGAGGGAGGGAAGACCAAAGGCAGGGCAGTAGCAGGAGGGGGCGTGGCAAGGTAAATCCTGGTAAGATGCCTTGGGCTTTGTTCAGAGACCCTGTTTATTGAAGCAAAAATTTCCATTTGGAAGACATAAGACACTCCGTGCCTGGTGCCCAAGGGCTGCCTGTCATCTGCAGGACCCAGGCCCAGGTCAGAGAGACAAGCCATGTGGAGCTTCTCTTTTCGGGAATGCTCCTGTTTGTGGTTGCAAATCTGCTGCTTTCAGGTGGGCCACAGAATGCACATGCCCTTCCTTGACAGGGACAGAAGCCCAGGCTCTGGATTTCTACCCCCTCCCATCCCCTACCTGTCTGGCTTTCCTCAGGATATCTGCACTCCTGCGAGGGAGGGGAGGTCCTCGGGGTACCTGCTTGCAAGGCTTGTCCACGAAGCAGTGCACCTAGAGTTCTGGCAGGGACACAGCCTTCCAGAAGAAGCCACTTCTCCAGTGTTGGTCAACAAAGCAGAATTCCTAGTTTCTAAGGTTAAGTTGTCCGGTAATCTTGCATACTAAACGCCGTCCGCTTCCACGACTGCTACATGATGATTTCAGTAAATTGACGTCATAGAATATGTTCTGAAAATCACCTGGCAACATGGGTATGCGGGGACATTACTCTGTTTTCTCCGTTGTTACAGGAAATATCAGCAAAGGAGCGTGTGTGCCTGCGTGTGAGTGTGAGACAGATAGACAGATGAGATAGCAAGGCACGTGGCTCCAAAATGAATCTTCCAGAATTTTATCAGGCAGGCAACGACACTGCCGCCTCAGGCGTCAGAACTCTGGCTTAACTCCTAGCCTCCTTGTTTTTAGGAAGGTCTTGCATATGATTTTTTTTCTATATAAGCTCCTCCACCTGAATCTGTGTTTTTCTCATGGACCTGTGGGCCCAGAGAGTGACCCTGCAGTTAGCTTCAGGCACGTGGTGGATGGAAGGCTGCAGCCTGCCCTGCATCCCCGATAGCTCTGACAGCCCCCCAGCCTCCTGCCAGCCCTGCACAGCCCACCTGGCCACAGCCCCGCCAGCCTGCCACATCCCTGCAAAGCACGCCCCACAGCCCTGTGCAATACACCCCTGCTCCCTGCACAGCCCTGCCAGCCCCATGCACCCCCCACAGCCCTGCCAGCCCCCCACAGCCCTGCCAGCTCCCTGCAGTCCCGCCCGGCCCCGCAACCCTGCCAGCTCTCCGCAGCCCTGTGCAGCACACCCCCCTCCCTGGAAAGCCCTGCCAGCCCTGTGCAGCCACCCACAGCCCTGCCAGCCCCCCACAGCCCCACTAGCTCCCCACAGCCCCGTCAGCCCCCACCAACCCTGCACAGCCCTGACCCGTTCATTCCAGTCCCTCCAGCTCTCTTTCTCTGAGTGTTGAGCAGGTACTTGGCCCCGATCACTGGCCTGTTTTCCCTGCTGAGCTGCTGCCAGAGACCAGCCTTGAGGAGGAGAAGGCACACTGGGCCCTAGAGCGGCATTTCCCTTGGTGCTCTGAGTTACTATGACATTCCGGACTAGGGGGAGAGACCCCTGACAGTGGTTAAGCGAAGAGAGGGTAAAGTGCAGCCAAAAAAGGCAGAAAGAACAAGAATCTAAAGAGGCCTCTGTTCATGCCTTCAGAGAGCTGGTGGATTCTTAGAGCCTGAGTGGTGATCTGCTTGGAAGAAGCCATGGGTGAACAGGAATGGCAGCCACTGTTGGTTGAGACCTTAGTGTGTGTTCCAGGTGCTGCTCTTTGTCCCCGGGGCCTATACAGCTGGGCATGATGGCATTTCATGAACATCCATGCAATGAACTTTCTCTGTGCAATGAACAATCCAGGATGGTGTGGATACTGTTATCTTCATTTTAGAGATCTGGAAACCGAGAGGTTGAGAGAAATTAAATAACTTGTCCCAGATCACACAGCAAGCAGGAGTCAGACCATGGATTCTTAACCAGGTCATCAGCTTTATCATCTGTGCCATTACCTTTAAAATACCTCACATAGAAATGTCTTCTCCCTGGAACATATGCCGAGAATAGTGTCATTAAGCAGGAATCAAGGCAGTTTTTCACAGTATCTAGTTTTGTCGCCTTTTATGAAACACCTAAGGATATTTCCTCTGTCTGTTTAGAACTAGGTTTCCTTCTTTCCCTGAGCAATGCCTGCCACAAATACTATTTGGTCTGCTTATGGGTCATTTGTTACAGTTTGCCTTTGGATCAGATCAAAACAGAAAATGAGCCAGAACATGGTGTTTCCCAGTTGGGCACATTCCCAACTTATTAATAGTGTTCTGTCTGGGGATGAAATGCACATAGATTGTCTCCAGGCTCTGGATTTCCAGGGGAGGGGGATGGTCATGTGGGACCTTTGCCTCTGTCCTCTTGGGACACAACTTTCTGTGGCTACACAGGGCCATGTAAATGAATGGGGAATAGGAGAAGCTGGAGTTTGGCTTTCCCTGTTTGGCTAGGACTGCCTGGAGACGTGGTGTTGGCATGCTTTTCGATCTGAGGTTGTTTAGTTGTAACCGGCCTTGTTCTTACTGGCCATCGTCCACAGCGATGATCTGGGGTCACGGAGACCTGCCACTGCCATGTTTGGTAAGATGGTGTCTAGATTGGGGGTCATTTCCCTGGATGCGTCCAAGACTTGCCCTGGTCAGAACTGGCCCCGCTTTGTGGTGGTGAGTGTTTTGTTATGGTTTTCCCTGACTGACCGTGACTGGGAGGCTGGCAGGCTGTAGATGCCTCGGCCTCAACAAGGCCCTGTGTGGAGCTCGAGGCTGAAGCCCGCGGTCGGCTTCAAGGAGGAGAAGGCGACGAGTCTTTCGCCAAATAGTTCAGGGAAAAGTCTATCTGTTCACGATCACTCTGAGTACCAGCAAGAGAAGCAGGCCTTTTAATCCTCAGTCTGGTTGGGAGGAGAGGATCAATAACACCTGGAATAGCAGGATCTGGTGGAGGGTGTGGAGTCAAGACCATCGTTACCAAAGGAAAGGTAGTTGAAAATGAACACTGCGCTCTGGGGGAAATCCTACCCGTGTGCCAGTGTCTCCTCAGACATGGAACCAGAATGCCTACAAGGCTAACCACCTAGCATTTGAGCTTTAAGCAACCCCCACTCCTGCAGATGTTTCCCTGGGCAGGTGGGTTGACTCCTGCCAGGACTGACTGGGATATTCAGGGCCTCCAGCCACACCTGTGAGTGGCCGGAGGGGGTCCACCCTACCCCGAGGACAGAATCATGCAATGTAAAAACCTGATCGCCCCAGGTGGCAACCTTAGGCGGTAACATATTCCAGGTTTGAAACCCTAGAGTTCTCTGTCATTACTTCATCTCTGGTGAGCACCCAGGGGTGGCCATCCTGTCTCAGCCCAGGACCTGCCTCCCCAGGGCCTCCCTGTCAGTGTGATCTCAGCCACTGGCTGGTGAGGTGGGGACGTGTTGATTCATTCAGTATGTGGGCAACCGGGTGCCTTCGAAGTTTGAGGCTCTGCTAGAAGTGCCAGGAGTGCAGCAGGGAACGAAACCGGGCAGGGACAACGTCGCGGAGCCGCTGTTCTACCGCGGAGTCTGTGGGCCTGAGCTGGCCATTGATAACATCCGGTTAGCTAGCATGCCCCCTTGGTGGGTTGGTGACAGAAGCAGTTCTGGGGTTTGCATACAGGGTTCGCTTAGAGCAGCCATGTGCTTCCAAGAGAGTCTGGGGGATGTGTCTTTTTTGAGTCTAGCTGGCATGCCACTAGCTTCATTAGTTTCAGGCATACAACAGAGGGACTCAACAAGTCTATACTCTATGCTCTGCTCGCGGCAAAGGTAGCTGCCACTGCTGGTGGGAATGTAAATTGACGCAGCCACCGTGGAGAACGGTATGGAAGTTTCTCAGAACGTTCCGGGCAGAAATCCACTATTAGGCATTTACCCAAAGGAGATGAAAACATGAGTTCAGAAAGATAAACGTGCCCTTCTGCTGATTGCAGCGGTACTTACAGCAGCCAGATGGGGCTCTTGTCTGGAAGCTACATTTGCATTTGAAGCACACCCCTATTTTTACTTGGGCGCAGTGAATTGAGGACCTGGTGATGCTTGCTGGAGGGAGGGGGGAAGGGTGCCAGCACCACCTCTGGTTTTCCTCGGGTCCTGGGCTTGGGGGCCCAAAGCCAGAGGCACATTTGGAGGGTGCACAGCTCATCCTGCTTCCTTGCTTCCCACTGTCGTGGTCCCATCACCCTCATGCCGCCAGGTAAGCCGGTCTCTTCACAGACAGTTGGATAGTTGTGGTGAGGGACTGCTGAGACTTCAGTTCCCCCACTTAACCCTGTGCCTTCAAGTCTGACTCTGCTCTGGGGCAGGGTTCCTCTTCCTGCCTTCCGTTGTTAGCTGATATGTTGGCCGAGTCTCACCAGCAGAACCCCTCCTCTCTGCTGGAAGGCTTTGGCATGCCCTTGTCTTCCCTTCAGGCCACCCAGCAAGTTCCTGTTTCCTTTCTGGGCAAGGCATCCAGCCTGTAGTTTATTTGTAGTGCCAAAGAGCCTGCTATCTCCCGCTCACTCCGGCCAACTCCTTTAGGATGGCCTGTAAGGATTTATGGCTTAGCTCTTATGAAGGGAGCCTTGGAACTTTTCCCAGAGTCTCTTAATTCCACTCTCATGGGGTATGAGATTTTAGACATTAAGATGATGTAATATATAATTCCCAACCAAAACAAAGGAGGAAATTCCATCCAGCAAAATTCTTCCCCTCTTCTGGATACATGTTGTTCCTTTCCTGGGTGATGGACCATGGGGATCTCCTTCATCTGTTTCCTTATGCTTCCTGTCACCTCCTCACTCCCAGGGAGCCCTGAGCTGTGATCAGCTTGTGAAGCGGGGACTGCTCTGTGTCTACAGCAAGCCCAGACTTTCAAAACCACGGCTTACTGACCAGTGGTTTTAAGTGGTCTTAAGCTTACTGACCAGCACATGAGATATAACCAACAAAGTCAGGAACAGATTGGGCATCACTGACCTAGAGATGGGTCAACATTTCTCCTTTGGAAGCCTATGGAACTGAGGGACTGCTCCTTAACTCCATCTTTGTACTTGGGCTTCAGAACAGATCTGAAAGCCGGAAGCTCCCTCCACCTGGCTCAGAGCTTTATCCCCACTACTTTGACATTCACCAACAGGTCAGATAGTTTGAACAAGCAAATGCCTGGTGAATTTTCAACCTCTCCAGTAAAAAAAAAAAAAAAAAAAAAAAAGTTGCGTTATTTACATGGTGCAGTATCACTTGCCCACTGTTAACACTTGGGACAGGACAGTCCTTTCTAAGGGGGGAATCTCCCATGTTCTGTTGGCTCGGGGGCACCCGGGTTCTATATGGGACTTGTGAGTAGCACCTCCCTAGTTGGAACAACCAGACGTGTCTCCAGACATTACCAGATGTCCCCCGGGAGGAGAGGGATCTGCTTGGTTGAAAACCACTGCTTCTTACGAATGTCAGATGGTCGGTCCTAGAGCTAAGACATAAAGCGAATGAGAAGATCACTTGACTTTTTACAGGGGGCCAAGCAAAGTGTGCCAAATCTTATAAAATTAGAAGAAGCATTATTGTTTATATATATATGTATATATATATATATATGTATGTATATATACATGTATATATATATATGAGTTTGTAGACCAGAAAAGTTCCTGTTTGCGGGCTTATACCTGTTCTCAGTGGCTGCTGTGTGACATCGCCCAGGCTTAGCCCCCGGGCTGGGAGGAAGGGAAAATGCAGGGCGTCTGTTGGGCGTGAGCCAGCGTTGGCACCCTGCCAGCTGCTCTGAACTGTGAGGCCTCCTGCCATAAGACAGACGTATCAGAGCCTGGGGCAGCTGGGGAGCCAAAGATTAGCTCAGCGAGCCTGTATCTATAAGGGGTTGTGTTTTAAAGCTAGAGATTGAAATAGCGCAGCTTCTCTTGTTTCGGCATTCAGTGATTACCCTCTGTTCTGCCATCAAGGTGTGGAATCAGTCACTTTTTATGAAAATCACCTCCACCCAGAGCTGAGAGAGGTGCCAATTTATCTGTGAGTCAGATTCCCATCCCATGTGTGAGGCATGTGACTGGATTTTACAAACAGAGATAATCAAAGTTTTAAGAAACATTTCTCAACCAGCCTAGAAAAACGCGCTGGTAGCAATACGAGTATGCTTTGGGGGAAGCATACTTGCTATTTTCTTTTGTTTGTTTTCCATACGTGGGAATGCTATTTCCACTTAAAATCACAGAGACCTTAGGGTGCCTGGGTGGCTCAGTTGGTTGAGCGACTGCCTTCGGCTTGGGTCATGGTCCTGGAGACCCGGGATCGAGTCCCACATCGGGCTCCCTGCTCGGCAGGAAGCCTGCTTCTCCCTCTCTCACTCCCCCTGCTTGTGTTCCCTCTCTGGCTGTGTTTCTCTCTGTCAAATAAATAAAATCTTTAAAAAAATAAAATAAAATAAAATAAAATCACAGAGACCTTAGATGCCGTCGTTAGAGCCAAGCACTCTCTAAATATTGAAGATACACCCCAGCCACTGCACGCATTGGCTGTTCTTGTTGAGTGCTAATATCACATCTAGTTAGCATGTTTCATTCAATTCAGTAAATGTTTCCTTAGCACACACCTTGTGCCAGGGACTGAAGATCTATGGAAAAATGAAGTGTGGACCTGCCCTCTGGTTGCTTGCAGTGAGCAATCATCTTCTATACACATACCTGTAACCGGGCGTTAGAGGAAAATCATCACTTGGCCGTTGCAGAGCTTGAAAGGGCTCTGGGACAGGAGGGACTCCCTGAGCTGTGTTTTGAGGATGAATATGAGCCCTGGAGTCATGGGGACGGGCAGGGGTGAGAGGAGGACAGGGAATGGGCCTCCCAGACAGAGGTACTAACAGGGCAAAGGCACAGAGGATTAAAATGTGTGATGTGCCCAGAACACTCCAAATAACGTGCTGTGGCAGGATTGTAGGAGAGGAAATGTGGGGAGTGCAGAAGCAAAGTCCTAATGGGTCTGCCATCCTTTGCTTTGGAGCTTAGCCTCAATCATGGAGGTAAAGGAAGCTGGCAAACATTTAAAGTCAGGGAGCAGCATAAGATGTGCATTTTAGGAGGTGCTCCCTGGTGGCCGTTGGCAGAAGGAGGAAACTAGGGGGTCACAGACCTGGTTAGAACACTGAAACTCTGGCCTGGCAGACCTGAGTGCTTCGAGGCAGTGGTCACGGGAATGCAGTCAAGGAAACACTAAGGAGGTGGTTTGTCTCGATTGAGACTTGTTAGGGTAAGAGAGTGGGATGGTGGAGAGCCGTGTTTGGCCCACAGTGTGGAAAGGTTGGAAAGGGACTGGAGGAAGGAGGGTGCTGTTGGCTCGAACACATCTCGTTCCCCAGCCAGAGAAGAACATATTGTTGCTAGGTTGGAAAATCTAAACTCAAAATAGCATGTGGAATGAATTCCAAATGGAAATTCAGCAGGTACCTCAACACCATAGAGCAGAGGAAGGAAGACTCTTGGCCAAGAGATTCCCAGGAGTCCTCTCAAGGTGGACAGAGAATATTCTTGGCTAGATTTGCTACTTCTCTAGCTGTGCAAAATGTTTATTTAGACAAATATAACCCAGAATCTCCTCTTGTGAGACAGATATGTCTCATTTGTCCGCAGATCATAGGAAGAGATGAAATCTTGCCTTTAAGAGGTTGCAAAATTTGGGAACTTCCATCACGAAAAATAATCTAAATAAGTAAATGCCATTTTAACTTTTTCTCCTGTAGCCCTATACAAACTAAATCCATTTGCATCTTTCATAGACCTTCTTCTATTTGGTGCTTAAATGGAAATCTTGACACAGATCCCTATTGTGCATATTTTTAAGTGAGCAAACCTTTTAAGAAAGTGAATAATAACCAAAGATATCTTCCTTGCAAATCTTGCTAAGTTCAGAATTAGATTTGTGCATTTAATTCAGAATTAAAACGCCAGACCCATTTGGCAACAATCTGTTCCAGGTTTCCAAGCTGATAAAAATTATCTGTATCATAGTATAGTAAGTAGACTATTCACACCACATCCTCTTAGTTCCATTAACTTAATTGAAAGTCCAGGTAATTGTAAGACTCCTGGCATCAGGAATAGTATGCAGCGGTTAAAAATCAGTTTAGTGACAAAATAAATCAGGGAATGTTATGTAACATAAGAAAGAAGGATGGTTTTTCATTTTTGCTTTTTTAAAGAATGCTGAGTATAAATAGGACATAAGGGATAAAAGCAAATTCTAGTTAAAAACTTTCTTGTAAATTTCATATTTGCCCTGAAACCTCCAGTTCCTTGGATCTAGAGGCCACAGATGGTTTTGTTTCTCCTTGTATTTACACTTTGGATGTCAGGATTATAGGTGATTTGTTTCATTTTACTTATTTTTCCCTCAGTTTTCCATGTGTTTACTTTATAACTACATCGAACTATGCACACACAATTGCTTATAAAAATAGAAAACCCAAAGTCTTATAAATCAAGGGAAATGAACTGACGTGTCAAGCAGACTTTGTTGCCTTGAACTGTCCCACAAACTATTTTAACCACGAATGAGGTTCTTGACTTCCTGCACTTGACTCACATAAAATGGATGGATAGAACTAATCTTGGCAGTTCGTTCCAGCTTTTCTAATGTTCTAGTTCAAAGTGTATCAGCAAACACAAATGGCCTCCTGTCCTGTCAGTTGCCCAGGTCCAGGCACTAAGCTTGGTGGTGTCACAGATTCATCGTCTAGGTCTGGGCTCTGCCTTCAGAGATTTCGGGTCCTTCCTAGAAAACAAGACCAAGTGCACAAAGGCAGCTCAGCCCAGTGAGACCAGACGAGCTGTGTGTGTGGGGGGGGAGGGGGGCACTTCAGCCCCAACATTGCCCTATCTCCAGTCATACATTGACTGCTTACTTACGCTTTGAGGATCTCAGATGCCTCACCATGTGCTGAACTGCAAGTTAGATCACCTCGCAGCCCAGTCTGGTAGGTGTGTCAGTGAGCCTTGTCACGTTTCCTTGAAGAGATGACCAGTGAATCTACTTTACTGGGAAAATACTTGGTCTTTGGAAAGAGCTATGTGTCCCTCCAGGTCTGAAAGGCAGTTTCCTAAGGGCTTGTTCTATTGGAGACATATTTCACCTTCCCCAAGACTAGTCTCTGAGCTCAGGTTGTATCCTGCCCACAGACAGGAGAAGGGTGGCTGAGTGATGGGATTAGCGGCTGCTGCCTTCTGGGCTACACAGATGGTAAGTCCAAGAAAGAAAAAAAATGAAGCCATTAGATTCCCTCTCCTCATTTCTTCCTTGTAGCCTTTGTAATCATTCTTAATGTGGTTAAATTTAAGTTGTTTTCAGCTCAGGCATGGTGCAATCAGATTTCCTCATGAGGGTACTTTTCCACTGTGACCTCTTTGACGTCAGTAACTGTTTCCTGTTGATCTGAACACTCTATTTGCCCCAAGGAGGACTTTGCTGGAGAAAAACCATAATCAAGGAGCACTTATGAGAAATTCAGCACAAGGCTGTCTGTTACCAGAGATTTCCTTCTCCTTGCCCACAGCCAGTCAGTGGCACTCTGTGGCTTTTGATAGAGAATTGATGAGTTATTCATTTAGAAATAATTCAAAAGCAATTGTTAGGACTTGGGTAGGTAAGTCTAGATGGGGCGCCTAGCTTAAACATCACTTTAAAACAATCACTAAATTAGTCATTAACCGTAAATGGTGTTTCTGTTCTTTGAATTATTTCCAAAAGGTTATCTGCAACTTCACTAATACATCTTCAATTGAGATTTTTATCTGTGGATTACATGTAGGGACTGGTGATTCTTGCTTTCAAGAGAAAAATCTTAATCTGTTGATTAGAGTGAATCAGCTTTATGGAAGGGGAGAAGAGCTACTATAAGAAGTCTCACTCTAATATGTTAGCAGTCCATTTGCTTTGCAATAATAACCATTATGAATATAAAGTTCTTAAAATAGAGGATGTCATCATCTGATATTAGAAAATTAGAACACTTGCTGGAACTGAAACCTTTGGTGGATGTTTTGGTTATCAAATTCAGTTTTGTAACCCCTTGCTTAGTAGTCACTTCCCAGAAAGAAAAGTCCTCCTTCAAAGCTCAAGGCCATGACCATGCCATGTCAGGAAAGGCCCTGTACCCCTGCAACGTGTGCAGGCACCCCTGACTCCTCAGACCCTTCGGATTCCTGCCTCGTACCCACCAGGCGCAGTTTCAGCTGCCATTTCGTTCCTGCCTCCTTATTAGCTGGAGAGCCCCCGAGTGAGGCCCATCTCTGCATCCTGGGCCAAAGGCTCACTGCCCAGGATGCTGCAGCCCTCCCTGGGGTGGGGGGGGCAGAGCCCCGAGAGCAGCCAGCTGTGGCAGCCGAAGCCCAAGTCGAGGTGGCAGTGATGCAGGGGGGTGGGGGACAGGGAAAGCTATTGGCTTACGCATGTTGAAACCTCAATATGTGCCTGGCACTTTTAGAACCTCTTAGCTTAAATCATGTAATCCTCACACACCTGGGAGTTCGGTCATCTTATTATCCCTGATTTGCAGATGGGCGTTTTGAGAAAGAGAGAGAGAAAATAAATGCAGCACAACGAGAACTGCTTTTGCGTCTCCTGTGTCCGGGCTCCAGAGGCCACATACCCTCCCCACCGCCCTGGGCTTTGTCCTGGTGACACGAGCAGCTTGGGCAGTGGACACAAGGCCTCCTAGAGTAAATTTTAGCCCCATTTGCATTCTGGAGTAATAACAATACTTGTTTGTGGAGACTCTTCTAGGCCTGGCTCTTACGGGGCCCCTGGCTTCTCGTCTAATCCTCACACTTACCACTGTAGGTATAGGTGTGGTTTTCCCAGCTTGATAAGGAAGGAAACCACCCCTTAAGAATTGGTGTGTGTTTCAGTTAAAATTCTCCTGGTAGCAAGTAACAGAAAGCAACTTAGCCAGAGTCATGCAAAAAAAGGAGAAGTGAAAATAAAGATCCAGAGACACAGGGCGGAGTGTCTCGTGGAAAGCGGGGGCCAAAATTGCCTAGCTCTCTTCTGGAATCTGAAACTGGAAAGGCAGGAGGAACCCAGGGAGCTTCATTGGTGGCTCCCTCATGTTCCCTCCTCTCTAGGCTCTGCCTCACCAGAAACCAGAGTTTCTGCTTCACTTTTTTCTCTCTCATCCTTCCATCCGTCCGGCTGTCCATCTGTCCCTCAGCTGTGCTTTCAGGACTCTGTTTTACCAAGACAGTTCACGTGGTCTCACCACAAAGATAATCTCAGCTTCCTAATCATGTTTCCTCACTTCCTACACCCTGCACAGCCTAAATTAAAACCTCTCCATCTCAGTTCCAATTTTCTGGAAAAGGGACTAGGAAGGAAGTGGCCAGCGTGGTCCCCACTAGCTGTTCGCAGGATGTCCAGCGTTTCCCCATGTGACCACGCCAGGGCACTTCTAGAAGGCAATAAGCGAGCTGAGCAGACAGCTCCAAAGGTGCCCACTGCAGTGACCCCAAAGGACCTCCCCCTGGTTCCTCTGCAGTCACCCTCCCTAGGTGATGTCACCTTGTCACAGGTACCCTCTCGGTGTGACACTGTCATCTACCTAAGCCTTTGTCTCAAACTCCTCTTTATGCAGTTGCTCATCAGTTTTAATTCTTAACGGTATGAGGGGCTTTAGGGCATGACGCTGCCTGTACGGAGAGCCACTGTCACTTCACGGGGGTTTTTATGCTCTTTGACCTGGCAAAGTAGCAGGTCTGAGCTGACAGCCAGGACAGACGTGGCCTGGGTTGCCGCGGGTTAAGGGTTACCACAGCCAGGCAGGCAACAAGGGGAATTCTATTATTAACCAGGCATCAGCCCCTAGGCCCTCTGTAATCCACATAGAGGCCTGGGACAAAGGGATTTCTGAGTCGCTTTTATTCCTCCAGGTGTCCCCCACTCGTGTTAATGACTTGCAGTTGTGGTTGATTGAATGAGGAGCAGAGGAGGAGCAAGGGACAAAGGGTTGGGCCTCCTGGCTTTAGAACTGAGGTTAAACCAGTCTCTAGTCTCTGGTACCAGGTCAGGGCAAAATGTACCTAAGATGAGCCAGAGGCCTCAGGGAAAGCTGTGCAGGTCTCCAGACTCAATTTCTAGGAAACTGGGCTTCAGAAAAGCTGGAATGCCTAGCTACACAGGCTCAAACCCAGAAACTGTTCTCTTTGTAACCTCTGCCTCCACTGCAATCTGGAACCTCTTTCCTGCCCCAGCAGTGACTCACCAGCAACCTTAATCCATTATGCAATATGCCTCCCTCCACTCAGGGGTCCCAGCAGATGCTTCCTCTCCTGGCTTCACAGGTGAGTTTGGGAAGCATAACTCAGTGTTCGTCAGGTCATCACAGAGACTCATTCTTAAACAGTGCAGACTGAGAGTTGGATTGGAAGTTGTCTTCTGGCTCCTGTCAGAACTTCAGACACACGTCTCCGCTTTGTCAGGGGCACTCACAAAATAGGAAAGATGTCCTTCGGGTTGCTGGAATTCATCCCATAGCAGGAACATTTAGCGGACTGATTGGGTTTTGTAGCTGATGTTTTAGTGCACATGGAGGGTCCAGCGCTCGCTGGGGTCTCTCTCCAGCCAGGCACCAAGCTGCCACCTGGGGGAGCCCAGCCACTGGGCCTCTAATTATGGTAGAGATCAACAGGTGCGGGGCCACCCATATCCCAGGACTCTGGCCCTGCACTTCTCACCGGAGGGGGCCTGAGGATGGGGTGAAAGGAAGCACCCTAACAAGCCTTGTGCTGTTTCTACCAGCACTCGGTTATGAAAGTAGCCGTGTCACAGGCAGGCCACCCCACTCAGCCACTCCAGCACTTAGGGACTCCTTTGGCAGCCACTGTGCCCTGCCTCACTCCTGACACTTCCGCGGCTCAGACACCTTCACTCCTCCCCACTCCAGCCTGACTCCTGCTCCCTCGACCTGCAAGGCTGGGGAGTTAGCTCCTCTTAGAAGCTTTCTCCACATCCCTCCCCAGCCTTCAGGCTGCTAGGAGACCCCTGCTCTGCTCCCATGACGACCTCTTTGTGCCTCTAGTGCACTTAGCATACTTGGGGATGTGCTGCACGTCTCTCTGAACGTCCTGAGAGCAGGTGCAGGATCACATTCCTTTCCCAATCCTGGCTCTCTACCCAGGACCTGGTATCATGTGTGCTCAGTAAACATTCCTTCTTGTTGAGAACCTTCAAGGAAGCTTAAAAGATCTCTGAAAAGCTCATGAGCTACTCTAAAGCCTACATACCAGAACACTCGGACCCTCTACTCCCGTGGAGCCCGGTGACCCACACCAGGGGCGATGGCATTTATTTTCGATGTTGTTTTTGTTTTTGTTGTTTTGTTTTGTTTTGTTTTTTAAAGGTTTTATTTATTTGACAGAGAGAAACACAGCCAGAGAGGGAACACAAGCAGGGGGAGTGAGAAAGGGAGAAGCAGGCTTCCCGCTGAGCAGGGAGCCCGATGTGGGGCTCGATCCTGGGTCTCCAGGATCATGACCTGAGCTGAAGGCAGTCGCTTAACCAACTGAGCCACCCAGTCGCCCTTTTTTTGGTTGTTTTAATATTGTTTATTAGCACAGTAACAAATGCAGACTTAAGTAGTCCACAACATATAACCAATCCAATGAGCAACTCCTATTCCACACCTTACAGTTAACAGCTTAAGGTATTTTACTACAGGTTTTCACAAGTTGTGATTCAAACCTCTTATCTCATCACAATAAAGTAGATTGGCATATAAAATAAAATACATAACTACTCATTTCCTATATGGTGTCTTATAGCCACGTATCCATTTTATATATATGAGATGACAGTCTCTAAAAACTGTTAAATAACAATGTTTCCTCCCAAGAAGGGAAAACAAATTCCAATTTTTTTGAACAAAAAAAAGTATAGTCTTGGAAGGGTTTTACATTAATGACCATGTATGTAACCTGTACAAAATTAAGCTATTTTAAATTTACAGACTACAAGCAACTGAACCCAATGTCTATTCTCTGTACTACATTTCAGCTAATATTGAAGAACTAATGACAGTTTTAAAAGTTGCTATTACCAGTTCTGTCTACTGTAGCAAGATACCTTAAGTTACAACAAAATCTTAGGAAATAAGACTGAATAATATCTGTTATAGAAATACCTTACTCTTTACCAACTCCCACCCTCCCCCACCCCATCAAAATCAGAAGCAGCTCTCTGTGTGACAGACAAATAATGTAAGAACTGTGAAAACCCAATTTATGTAGCGTATCTCTTGGTCCACCGTCTGGCCATTCTGTCATGTTCTGCTCTGTTGGTCATATACTGAGTGGCAATACTTCCCACCAAAGGGTCAGCAGGATTACAGTCTGTAAGAAGGGAGCAGATAGAAAGGAGGACTTTAGAAATGGTTAGTGCTGGACTCCAGTTATCTTTTAGTATGTCCAAGCAAATAACTCCTTGACTGTAAATATTACAGTGATAGATTCTTGTCCGAAATGTAACCTTGGGAGGCTTGAAGGGGTATTCTGCTGTAAAAGTGATATCAAGGAAGAATACACCACCCTCATACATGGATCCTGGTGGCCCCAGAATGGTTGATCTCCATTCATAGATGTTATCACCTTTGGGCCCAGCACTGCAGTTAGGTGGAGGGTCTAAAGTGATGTCAGCCAGTTCCTTCTGCATCCTCTTGGCGCTGGTAGAGAGGAGTTTGGAGTTTTTGCTCATGCTGACTTTACTCTCCTTCTTCTTGAGGGTGTTTGTTTCTTTCTCGGTTTGCTGGTTGGACGACGAAGATGAGGAGGAGCTGGTGCTGGCCCTCGAATCATCATCCGACATAGCGAACCCCCCACCCCACCCCGCAAACAGCCCCTCTCTTTGTGTCTGGCTCCTCCGTGCCGCCGTGGCGGCTGCTGCTGTGGCTGCGGCTGGGCCTGGCCACTCGTGTCTCTCTCTCGCTGGGAGACAAGTTGGATGTTGTTCTGACAAGCCCGATGGCCCGGTTACTTCGGGCCTCCAAAAGGCCACGGATAATAGAGTGTAGAGAAGGGTGTGTAAAGAGAGGGTCTCCTCTCAGCAAAGACATCCGGCAAGTGGATGGCCACGTTTTTATTTTTCTACCTTATGACATTAATTTAGATCTTTGAGAGGTGGGGCCATTACTTTTTGTTAAGTTGATGTTCTATCTGGCGGGCTTGTTTCCCCTTCCTGCTTGTTTCCAGAGTCGTATGCAGCCTGGGGGAAGAGCGCTCTTCTAGCTGGTGCCGGACAGGAGGTTCAAAAGGAAATTCTGAATGAGAAGAAACCCCGGTTTTCTCAGTTCTAAGGCTTGTGACTTTGCCACACATCACAGGTAGCTGTGCCCTTTGACCCCTCCTGCATTTTCTGAGCATCTGCCTCCGGTGCTAGGCTGAGAAGCAGATGAAAGAATGAGACAAGAAGGAGGTATTTCCTCCCCCAGATCTGGAATTCAGCCCCTGCTCTGGCTTTTCAGACTTGAAACCTGAGAATGATTTGGAAAGAGCTAGACATGGATGAAACTGCCCTTACAATACCCTCCTCTTTTGATGCCTACTGCCTTAGAAACTCTTGCCAAGCACACTGACTTCCAGCAGTCTAAGGAATTAGCCGCTTCCCTACCGACCCAATTCCGGCTGTCAGGTATTTCGAGCTCTTGGAATTCACGGGACTGCCAGTCCTAGCCATGAAGAAGGTGAACAGGCTGGTTGACAAAAATGTGTAGGGCTGACCAGCTTGTGAGGGGTGGTTTGAGTGGCTTTGCCACCTGCGTCTTCATCGGGTCCCCCGTGCCCACCCTGTCCAAGTGAACACAGCATCGGCATCACACCTGCCTGAGTGGATACAGCTCTTAGATGAGCCTCGCCTCATACTTACCTCCGTCCCGCACCACCACTGACCTGCTCCTTCCTCTCCAGTCCTTCCCATGGAAAAAAGAAAGAACACCATTGCTCGTTAGGCCTTGTCCCTCCCACGTCTATTGTGTCACACCCAAGTGAGGGCCCCTGGCTCAGTCCGATGGCTTACTGCGTTGAGCTTTCAGTTGACTGCAATCGGCCAACCTGAAGAGTTGTTTTGTTAATGTTTGGGTTGTGTTTTCACGTGCGTGAATTTTGCCATCCCATCTTTAGTCTTATATTTGTGCTTCTCATGAACAGAGACAAGTATCTTAGAGTCAGGGGATTTTTTTTCCTTCGAATTAAGGTCTTACTGAAAATCGGGATTAGAGAGGTCATGAGTTCTGGTTTCTGATTGGGAAAGCAACCAGGGGTGACTCAGAGCAGGGACGACACCAGGCACAGCCCCTGTCCTGTGTGTAGTAACACTGAGCAAAACCACAGTGCTTAAAACCACAAGGAGAGAGGAGTTCTCAGTACACATCATTTGTGAATTGGCAAATAACAGTTTCCTTACCAAATGACCCGTCACCCTGCTACCCCCAAAAGGATGATGGCTGGCCCTGGGGAGTGATCCCATAGGCCTTAGCTTGTATGTCCCTTGCTCAGTGAGACCTCTGTGGACCCCCAGACTGATGACAGATGTCCCTGCTTCCTTCACTTTTCCTTCACAGGATTTCCCAGAATTTGTATATTTACCTGTGTATATAACTTTTTGTTGTTGCTTTTTTTTTTTTTTAAAGTAACGTGTGTCTCCCACACCAGACTATGTGGGTAAAGGTTGATTCTGTTTTATGCCCTTACTATTCTCTGTTGGATGCCTGGCCTCATTGGGCACTGGGCTAGCTGTGGACTTTGTAAATGTTAGTGGAGGGAGTCAGGAAATCTACAGATCTTAGTTCCTGAAACATAGCACTTTATATTGTCTGTCTGGGAGACATTGCTTTTTCATGGAACTTTCATTTTTCTTTTAGTCAAGTCTTAAAAAAGCACTTTGTTCACTTGCAGAGTACTTAGTGTACTGCATGGGGAATCTTAAAAACCCGTTTCTCTCCCTTTCTTTTTTAAAGATTTTACTTATTTATTGGAGAGAGAATGAGAGCACATGAACAGCAGGGAGGGACAGAGGGAGAAGCAGACTCTCTGCTGAGCACGGAGCCCACTGCAGGATCGATCCAGGAACCGGGATCATGGCATGAGCCGAAGGCAGGCACTTAACCAGTTGAGCCACCCAGGTGCCCTTAAGATCCCATTTCATCTGCAGGGTTGAGAGCTCCTTCCAAGTGAAGACGGCATCGCGCTGGTCTGTGCGTTTCCACTCCTGACTTGGGAATTTTCTGTTGGGCTGAATGGAATTTATTTTTTTATTATTTTTTTAAAGATTGTATTTATTTATTTGACAGAGAAACACAGCGAGAGAGAGAACACAAGCAGGGGGAGTGAGAGAGGGAGAAGCAGGCTTTCCGCTGTGCAGGGAGCCTGATGCGGGGTTCTCCTGGGACTCCAGGATAATGACCTGAGCCGAAGGCAGTCGCTTAACCAACTGAGCCACCCAGACGCCCCCCCAATGGAATTTCTAATGTTGAGGCCACTCTGAGGGTCATTAGACTTGTCTAAAATGGTTTCCTTTTTCTGTGAGTGTTCCCTGCCCAAGAGTGAGGAGCTGTTAGATGTCCCTTGCATTCTGTGCTTAACCCTGCATGTTCCAGAGGAAAGGCATGTACCTTTCCATTTATGTCGCTCTCCTCCGCTTTCCAAAACCCCATGATTCAGCTAAGGATAGTGTCATCATTCTCACTTTACTAATGGCGAACATCCAAAAAAATTGAGGCTCGGGGTTATACGGTGTTTCAGGTGCAGAGGTGCACCGAGAACCAGAGGCTTCAGAAGCTTTCCTACTTTTTAATGTGGATATCAAGGCTATCTGGTATTCCTTAAAGGAGATCAGGTGTTCCTCCCCCACTCCACCCCCTATCCCAGGGATCCAGTCCCACAGCCCTCATGCCTTGCACTGACCTCGCCAAAGTGCTTCACCCAGCACTCTACTTGATGACCTCTTCCGCTCATGCCACGGCCCAAGGAAGCATGTTGAAGGAGCTCTAGGCTAATGGCTATGCCACACTGGATCCTCTTGTGTTTCTCTCCAGGATCGTCTGTTTTTTGTGATGGAGTTTGTGAATGGGGGTGACTTGATGTTTCACATTCAGAAGTCTCGTCGTTTTGATGAAGCACGAGCTCGTTTCTATGCAGCAGAAATCATTTCGGCACTCATGTTCCTACACGAGAAAGGAATCATCTATAGGTGAGTTTTGGTCGCTGGTAACCCCTCTCCTGATTCATCCCCTCTTTGCCCTCCTGGCTTCATCCACCCTTCCATTTTTCCTGGTAATCAAATGAAATGTTTTTAGAATTAAATTCACAAAGATGTGAGTGTCCAGTAGAATAAACGAGGAACCTAGTGTTTCCCATTGCCTGCAAACTGGAATTGCCCCCATTTGGTCCACATAGAACCAGCTTGAGCGGCTCGACCGAGACTATTCAGGAATTCAGACAAGGTACTGAACCCACTCCTGCTCTTTTTTCTGTTTTCACATTGGAGGTGATCCATTCCATTTTCAGAATCCATACCTACACTGAAGAGTGTGGCTATCGGTTGCCCGAAATTACTGTGCTAAGAATCTGGGCCATTTGGGGTTACGGCTCACCAGGCAAGGAGCTAAGAAGTGCACTGTGGATGAGCAGTGTCGCACTTGACACTAGTTATGCTTTGTAGACCCTCCTGAGTGTTGTTTGCTTCCATTTCATGGCACACAGTCTTTTGAGTATAATAGCTATTTGGGGGCTTAAAATCTGGTTGCCATTGTTAGATTTCAGAATGCAAGTGGTATGGGTGGATGAAACTTTATCTAGACATAAGATTAGGTAAGGCAGCAAATGTAACAGTTGAGTGTTAGACGATTTTATTCCTTTTTTTTTTTTTTAAGATTTTATTTATTTGACAGAGAGAAACACAGCTAGAGAGGGAATACAACCAGGGGGAGTGAGAGAGGGAGAAGCAGGCTTCCCGCCGAGCAGGGAGCCCAACATGAGACTCGATCCAGGGACTCCAGCATCATGACCCAAGCTGAAGGCAGACACTTAATGACTGAGCCACCCAGGCGCCCCGACAGTGTTTATTCTTAACTTTTCATTTTTTCCCTGAGGTCAGTGTCTTGCTTTTAAATAACATTGTAACTTAGTCACCACATAAACTCTTTCTTTCTCTTGAGGTGCAATTTTTGCTTTCCTTTGAGAAAAAAAAACAAAAACTTTTTATCTTAGGAGCGCAAATGTCAAAGTAAAGCATTTCCTGATTGAAACTGGCTATTTATTAGCCTTGCTAATGCTGTCCCTTTTGGGAACAGTATTGACATCATGATGAAAGCATAAGAGAGCTTTAAAAACAGTGTTCTTAAATACCCTAGGAATCAATGTAGGAGAGGAGCAAGGCTAGGAAAGGATGCATCAGGGCTGGTCAGATGCCAGAAAGCAAAGCAGGTACAACAGGTAGGATACGGAAATGTAAATTCCCAGCACAGGACCTTCAAACCTCAACTAGATGTAGCCGTTTGTCTTGGCCCCAGCTATGAGGCAGAGGAGGGGTGCAGAGTTCCAGACCAGGCTGGATACCAGCAGTGGAAGCCCTCTGCTTGCAAATAACCAGGAATCTCCATCAATCGTTCAGCCACGGAGCTGCCACGGGTGGTTTTCGGTGGCCCGTGCTCTGAACCCTCAGGCTGTCTGTTCTGGCTCTAGCGTGGGATTGCTCCTGCCGCAGCACCCTGCCCAGTGTGGGACTGCTGGGGATTGCTGACCCCGTGTCTGATGGTGGAGGGAGTTCAGAGGTCTCCCTGGTGGAAGCATCAGACTCTGGGTGGTGAGCTCTGCTTTCCTTCTCCTCTCTGTGGCTTATCCATTCGTCCATCCGTCCATCCATCCATCCATCCATCCATCCATCCATCCATCTCTGCTGTTTACCCCAGACAGAGCCTTCCTCGCATTTCATTTTTAAGAATTATGACTTCCCCACTTGACAGAGACTTCTCTCGTAAAGCCAAAGTATAATATTAACCATGGCAACAAGCGCTACATGGAGCATTGTGACAGTGGGCTCTTTACCTGCGTTTCTCCCCGATCCTCCTAGCACTATTATGATATGAAAATAATCTTATTGGCTTTATTTAGATGAATAATGGAGTCCTAGAAAGGCTTAATAACCACACTGTTAACTAGTAGTAAAGCCACAATTCAAATTATGTCTTCAACTACTGGGCTGCCCTGTCTCCTCTGCAGAGACTTGCAGACTTGGAATGCCAGGGTGGGCTTCTTGGTCCCCTTCTGGTGATAGGGCGACTTTATTCATGAAAGTGAGGCAGAGTGTGTGTCTTCGTCCTTTGGGGCTGCTTTAACAAAATACCACAGACTGAGGGGGCTTCTAAGCAACAGAAATTGATTTCTGACTGTTCTAGAGGCTGGAAGTCTAGTGTATCCTTAGGGTATTTACTTGAGCACCGTGTCACACTGGTGCAAGGCAAGAGACCCGCGTTCCTGGGTAGGGTGTGATGGCCTCATTCTGCTTGTTTCATTGGTCTGGAAAGAAGGAAGATGGACCCGGTAACCTGATGTCGTTTCTGTGGAGCTGTATCAGGCCCCATCTTGAGAAATTTTATTTAAATTCTTGGCATCTGTGGTTCACTTTTGAGAATTTAATTTACTCTTCAGCTTGAATCCCAGATGCAGGCTCTAATTGATATGGTTGACTTTGAAGGGGACACATTTAATTAGAATAGATTTGAAATCTTTTTTTATCCTGCGGATTTATTTCACAGGATAATTTAATTCCATTCAGGTTATTGGCCTGAGAGCGGAGTCTTAAGGATAAGCCTTTGAAAACCAAGCCTTTGGAACTCAGACACAGTAAAGGGTTGCCCAAAGTGTGAATTTGATCCAGAGAGCACAGAGAGAACCCCGGGAGCATCAGACAGTCTTGTTTATCAGACGTGTCCTGGGACGGCCCTGGTCAGAGCCAAAATGATCTCATGGGTGATGCCTCTGACCTATCCAAATACAGGAATGCTCATTTTATAGTGTTTTGCTTTATTGTACTTCACAGATACTGTGTTTTAAGTATATGCATATATATGTGTATGTATGTATATATAAAAATTTATATACATATTTATATATTCATATTACTTACATATAAATGTATATTTATATCACTTATTTATTATATATATTATAAAAAATGTATATATAATATAAAATAAACAAAAATACATGTAAATATTTATAATGAAATAATATTTAATTATTAATTAAATCAATAATTCTATTCAATCTATTTATTTAAATTATTATTTAAATGATTTGTTTTAATTATTAAACTTAATAATTCATTATTAAAATTATTAGAATCATTTACATTTAAATGATTTAAATAATTACATTTAATTAAATTTAAATATTTATAATTAAATGGTGTATATATATATATATATTTTTTTTTTTGAAGGTTTGTAGCAAACCTTGTAGCAAACCTGTGTTGAGCAAGCCTACCAGTGCCATTTTTCCAAAAGCATTTGCTCGATTTGTGTCTCTGTGTCACATTTTGGTAATTCTAGGGATATTTCAAACTTTTTCACTATCATTGTATTTGTTATGGTGATCTGTGATCAGTGACCTTTGATGTTCCTATTATAATTGTTTTGGGGTGCCATGAGTTGCACCCGCATGAGACAGCAAATTTCATCCATGAATATATATGTGTTCTGACTTCCCCATTAACCAGCCATTCCAACATCAATCTCCTTCCTTTGGCCTCTGTATTTTCTGAGACACACAATGATACTGAAGTTTGTCTAGTTAATAACCCTACTGTGGCCACTAAGTGTTCAAATGAAGAAAAGGGTCACGTGTCTCTTACTTTAAATCAAAAACTAGAAATGATTAAGCTTAGTGAGGAAGGCATATTGAAAGCAAAGATAGGGTGAAAGCTAGGCCTCTTGCACCATCAGCCAACTTGTAAATGCCAAGGAAAAGTTCTTGAAGGAAATCAAAAGTGCTAGTCCAGTGAACACATGAATGATAAGAAAGCAAACAGCCTTACTGCTGATAAAAGTTTGAGGGGTCTGGATAGAAGATCAGACCAGCGACAACATTAGCCAAAGCTTAATCTAGAGCAAGGCCCCACTCTCTTCAAGTCTGTGAAGGCTGAGACAGGTGAGGAAGCTGCAGAAGGAAAATTTGGTTTATGAGGCTTCAGGAAAGCAGCTTCAATGAGATGAATGTTGTTTTTCTTGACGGCGAGCACAGCATCCATTCTGCAGTCCCTGGATCAAGGAGTCTGCCTTGGATAGTGATTCCTCCAATGGATCTGGACAAAGTCAGTTGAAAACCTTCCGGAGGGACGCCTGGGTGGCTCAGAGGGTTAAGCCTCTGCCTTCAGCTCAGGTCATGGTCTCAGGATCCTGGGATCGAGCCCCATATCGGCCTCTCTGCTCAGCGGGGAACCTGCTTCCTCCGCTCTCTCTGCCTGCCTCTCTGCCTATTTGTGATCTTTCTCTCTCTGTCAAATAAATAAATAAAATCTTTAAAAAAGGAAAAGAAGAAAACCTTCTGGAAAGGATTCACCATTCTAGATGCAGTGAAGAACATCCATGGGAAGAGGTCAAAATGTTAGCATGAGCAGGTGTTAGAAGAAGTTGATTCCAACCATCATGGAAGATGACCTTGAGGCTTCTAGACTTTAGTGGAGGAAATACTTACAGATGTGGTGGAAATAGCAAGAGAACTGGAATTAGAAGAGGAGCCTAAAGATGGGACTAATTGCTGTGATCTCATAATCAAACTTGAATGGATGAGGAGTTGTTTTTTATGCATGAGCCAAGAAATTGGTTTTTTGAGATAGAATCTACTCCTGGTGAGGTTGCCCTGAAGGATTATTGAAAGGAGCATAAAGGACTTAGAATAGGACATCAGCTTAGTTGATAAAGCAGGGGTTGGGTTTGAGATTTTGAAAGGAACTATTGTGGATTAAAACGCTATCAAATAGGATCACAGGCTCCAGAGAAGTGGTTCATGAAAGAGTTAATCAATGTGGCAAACTCTGTTGTTTTATTTTAAGAAACTTTTACAGCCAGTCCAGCCTGGGCAATCAGTCAACTGTCATCAACTGAGAGGCCTGACCTTCCACCAGCGAAAAGATTGCAACTTGCTGAAAGCTCAGATGCTGGTTAGTTTTTTTTAGCAATAAAATATTTTAAAATTAAGATATGTACATGGTTTTTTTAGACATACTGCTGCTGCACAATTAATAGACTATAGTACAGTGTAAACATAACTTTTACGTGCACTGGGAAAGCAAAGAATTTATTTACTTGTTTCAGACAGTTCAGTCTGGAACTGAACCTGCGATGATTCTCAGGTATGCCTCTGGGGTGTGGTTATTTGTTTTTTGTCAGGGGAGGTTTTTCTTTTCAGCAAGTTACAATGATGATAGCATGGGTGACTCATTGTCCACCAGGATTTTAGAAGTGCCTTAGGCTCCTTGACTTTCTTTTCTCTCTTAGCCAAAGGAGCCTTGTGAGAGAGGAGAAAGGCCAGCTACATTTCTGTGCTTTTCCGCTTGACCCTGATTCTCAGATGTGTTCACTTGCATTTGGTGGAGGAATAGAAGCCCGGTTCCCTGGAGATAGAGGAAGAACAGAGTTGGTGCCTTTGCCTTTGGTTGGAAGGTCTGGGGCTGCCATGGCCGGGAGACCAAGAAGAAAGGGCTGGGAAGTAAGCAGTCAATGAGCCACTTTGCTAAGGAGAAAAAAAGACTATTCATTCCTTTGTCCTGGGCTTGTTGGCTGATTGGGAGCCCAGATAGAGCTCATGAATAATTTACATGGCCATTGACTTTTTTCAGAGTCAAGTCCTACAGAAAAGTTAGAAGACAAAGGGGCGTACCTCCCATTTACCTGCCCTCCAACATCACAGGCCCCCATTTTCTATCATGTTTCATGATCTGTTTGAAAGGGGGATTCAGCCATCATTGACATTTCAACCCCAAATCCCTAAAGCCAGCCAGCACACAGTGGATTTGCTGTTTTTGACAAGGCGTAGAATGTATCTAAAATATGGTCAGTGAGAAAGTCTTTATGGAAGAGCACAGTTTAGGTTTTGATTCCTCCTTTTACACGTGAACACAGTGCATTTTAATACACACTTGGAACCCATGAGTCTGGTCACTTTGTGCCCTGTGCACCTCTCGGCATGCTGTGTGCATGGTCATCAGTGTTTACTTTTAAAGCCTCAAGTACTCATGGCGGTGATTTGTTGTTTCATTGTCCAGATGTGGAACTAACCCACAGAGACTCCAGACCTGAAATATATTGTCTTTTACAGGACTACTTAACATAGCACATGAACTTTTAAAGAAAATCACCTTTCAGTGGTGCCTGGGTGGCTTAGTCATTAAGTGTCTGCCTTCTGCTCAGGTCGTGATCCCGGAATCCTGAGATCTAGCCTGGCATCCGGCTCCCTGCTCAGCAGGAAGCCTGCTTCTTCCTCCCCTACTACCCCTGCTTGTGTTTCTTTTCTCACTCTTTCTCTCTGTGTCAACGAAATAAATAAAATCTTAAAAAAAAAAAAAAAGGAAAAGAAAAAAAATCACCTTTGAGTTCTCCTTAAATTGAGAGAACAGTCTATCTCATTTGACTTTTTTTTTTTTTTTTTTAAAAACTCAGAATTTGGGAAGATTGCCAAGCTCCCTCCAAGGTAAGGTGTGTTAAGCTAGTCTCTGCAAACAGCTACGGGGGCTGTGTGGCTATACCAGTCTTTAATATCATCTGACTCTTCTTTACCAAGGACCATCAGATGCCTTGCTGACTCCAGGCACCTGTGTGATTTGAAATTAGCTCAGCATGGTTCTGTTTGTAGAGTCACCTCTGAGAGCATTGCTTCTATGTCTGTGAATTCACAGTTAATCTATTTGCCAACCACTTTGTGCATGGGTCAGTCAGTGAGGACTATCTACCTCTCCCCGTCTTGGAAATTGTAACATCTGTTACAACGTCCGTTAGATTCCCATCTCCTGGGACTTTCTCACTCCTGAGTATGTCTTACCAGAATTTCAGGGTCCCCAAATGACTTTCGTTTGAGCCTGGAATTTTGGACTCTCACTGTTCCCTCACCTATACTGGAATTCACTTCCATGTTTATATTTATTGTACTCCCTCTAGTGAGAAAAATCTTCTTTTCAGATGAAGATGAAAGCCAAATTTAGGAGCTCTCTTCTCCCTTTGCCATTCGATAACATCATTCCTTCTGCCCCAAGAAATACATCTACTCTTTCTTGATTGCTTGCTGCAAAGACAACTACAAAAATGTCATTTGTTATTTTTAGTATAACCTTGTTTCTTCAGTAAGTGCTAGCCGTAGGATTCTCCATACTTTGGTAACTTTCATATCCGATTTTGCCTGTGAGCCCTTACCTAGGATTGTTACCAAAACTCCAAATTTTTTTAGTCACATTCTTGCTGCTTCTCTTAGCTTGCCATGGTTTGTATTGTCACATGGTGGCCTCATTCAATGCCTGCTCTTCCACTGTCACCAGGAAGTGGCTTCAAGATCCTTTTTCAAGGAGGTGAAGGACAGCTCAGAGGATTTCCAGCTTATTAGAATAGCTGGATATTCTCCCCCAATGAAACATGACCACTTTCCTCCTCCCTCACACAGCCTTTGGAGATATTTAATAAGTGTTTATTGAACCTCCACACTCTGCCAAGGATATGAGTCCAGTGAAGAGTAAAACCCAAATACTCCCTTGTGGAGGGTGTGGTCTAGTGAGGGAAAAAGACATCAATCAAGTGACCATACTAATAGAAAATCACAACGGTGACCCATGCAATGAAGAAGAGGAATACATTGCAGTGAGAACTTCTAATACAGCGATTCAATCTGTATTCAATTCTGAATTCAATTCAATCTGAATTCAATTCAATTCAGTCTGGTCAGAGAAAGACAGAAGAGTTTTCTAAGGAAGTGACTCCTGAGCTGAGGTGGCCAGTGAAGAGGGATGGAAAGAGCATTTAAGACAGAAGAAATAGCAAATGCCGGTTCCCAATATCAGGAGGAAGCATGGAAAGTTCTGGGGCTCTAAAGGAGACCAGTGAGTTTGAGGTTGAGGAGGCATAGCTTCCCACAATAGGCATTTCATTATCCTTGAGTTCATTGTCATCTGATGACTTCAAGATTTTGTTAGTCACTCCTTGTAAGTAATTTATTGAAAAGTTTGGTAAGGCTGGTCATGTTGCTGCCAGTTGCTGGAAGAACCATCCATTCACAGTGAGTTCCTTGTATCCGGTTCTGTGTGTTTATATTCAACAATGGAATTATAAAAATACTTGAGCCAGACTAGGCCTCCGAGAGTGCCAAGTTCTCTTTTATAGATGAGGAAATTTTGTCTGAAACATCCAAACAGTAAATTGCTTCTCAGAGTGGATGTTTTCTTAGGGTGGCTCACCTATAATTTGTTTTCCATCCCAGGAAAAAAAAATACCAATAGAAGATTTTGTTTCAGTCTTTAACTTACTGCTGACATGAAGAGCTAATCAGGAGATCTGGAGGCATTTGATACTGTTCACTCTATTTCTGCGAGGAAAATGCAGTTGAGCTCAGAACATATTTACTGAGCTCCTGCTTTTATTAAGAGCTATAAATACCAAATGAATAGATGTGGTGTCTGCCCTTTGAGGCTCTTTCTGTGGATTGGGAGAGATGGCCCATAAATAATTAATGGCAGATAGGTTCTAGAATTGGAGTATGCCCAGCATATTATGGGAGCACAGAGAAGAGCCACTTCCCCTAACATGGAGGTTTAGGCAAACTTTGTGTAGGAGGTGATGAAAGTGAAAACCTGAGCAGAAATAAGGAGGGTATTTAGGTAGGGGGCAAGCTTGAGCAGAAGGTGAGAAGCATGAAAACTCATGGTGACTATGTGGGTGGTGTGGAAAACTATAAGAATTTTAGAACTTAAATTTGGAGCTCTGATGGAAGATAAAGCTCAAGGGGTTGGCAGAAACAAAGCCATGAAAAAGGCTTAACATTCTTGAGCTATTTGGATTCTGTATCACTTAGGATTGGGTGCCATTGCCTGTAATAGGATATGGAATATGATGGTGCCTTAAACCAGTTAGAAATGTATTTTTCTCTCCCATAAAGGGTCTGGAAGTAGGCAGTCCAGCTCTGCCACAAAAGCTCCATGGAGTCATTTAGGACCAAGATTTCTATCTTCTCTGCTCAGCCGTCTTCAAGGTCACCTCATGGTCCAGTGTGTCTGCTAATGCTTGCAGAGTCAGCTCTGTATTTGTTCCAGGCAGTAAGAAGTGCAGAGAACACTTCTCCCAGCCGAGTTAGCTCCCTTTAAAGAGCCTGGAATTCCACGCATTACTTACGAAGGAATTGGCCAGAACTTGATCCTTTGACTGAACCGAGCTGCAATGAAGGCTAGGAAATCATGTGGCCGTGTTCCAGCTACAAATCAGGGTTTTCTTATTAAGGAAAAAAGGGGGCAGGGTAGTTATTTGGAAACTCACAGTGTCAGAAATTCCATGCCAGAGAATTTGGGTTTTATGTAGCAGATGTAGAAGAATCTTTGAGTTTTCAGCAGCTTGCCTGACATGAGTGGACTTACATTTCATGTTTACTTGGGGGGGAGCATACAGATGTGGACTTGTGGGTAGGAGAGGGAGGTTCAGTTTGTGGCTGTTGCAGTGTTCCAAGTAAGAAGATAATGAGGACCTGAACCAAGATGGTGGTGATAATGCTGAGGAGAAGGGCGTAAGATGAAGAGATATGAGCAAGTACAATAGTCAGACCTTAGTGACTGGGTGGGTCCAGGAGGCAAAGGAGAAACCTGGGGTCATTTCTAGGAGTTAGAGTGTGTGATGCTACCCTTATCTGGAAGAAATCATGAACACAGGAAGACATCCAGGCAGAAGAGGAAGGTGACGAGATGTGGAAACATCATAATGTCAGGTACCTGAGATGCATTCCCATGGAGATGTGAAATGGGCAAGTGGATGTGAGTCTGAAGCACAGTGAAAAAGATGGGCTGGAAAACATATTTGGAAGTCATCAGGACATAGCTGTTAGTTCAGATCATGGGGACTAGATGACAGCACCCAACAGGAGCGTCTTAAATGGAGTGGTGAGCCAAGACCAGAACCCTAGGAAACCAGACCCCATTATAAATCTGCCTATATTTGGCTCTGGGGCTTATAGAATTTTTTTTGATACATTGCATCATTTAGAGTAAACGTTACTAAAGTGCAATTCCATTTAAATTATAATGCTATAAGGGAATAGAAAAAGGTCACTTATATATTCTTTCAACTGAAAGATTGCTGGGCTTGGTATTCAGAGGATCTGGGTGCTAGACCCAGCCCTGATTCCTGCTGGTCCTGGAGATGCAGGCAGGTTACGGAGTGCTCTGAGCCTCTTTGCCCGTCTGTACACTGACATGGCTTCCCTGCAGGGTATCGATGAAGCTCAGATCACATGAAAGTGAAATGTGAAAGCTCTTTGAAACATGCCATGTCAATATAAGAAGTTATTCCTTGTATACGTGCTATCGGCTGCTTTGAGTTTTCTTTCTAGCAGAGGCTTGGGCTGAAATTATACTCAAGAATTCTTTACAGAAATTGGAGTTGTAGCTTGTAAATATCAACCCTCTGAAGACTGGTATTTTTATAGTAAACTAAATTTGTGTTTTCCTTTCAAACCAAATCATTTTCTTTGCATTTTAGCAACATTTTGAAATTGTGTGTAGTTAGTATACTAACCACGTACTTATCCTAAATCCTTAAGTTCGTTTCCTTAAGAGGCCCTGGAGCATATGGAACAGACTGTACAACCTGGAGACTATGCTTTTGCATTTTGTTTAAATTTCAGCTCTCTAATGTATGACGGGAGCAGATGGGAACTCATTTGGGATTTACCTTTTCCAGTACTGAAGCAAATTTTTGGTTTTTCTTTTGAGGGGAGATTCAAGAACTTTTTTGGACCATTACTGGAGCCCATATCCTGGAAGCTTAGTCCCAGCAATGCAGTTTCTCAAAAAACCCAGAGTAATGGCAGAAAGAAATTTCG
This sequence comes from Spilogale gracilis, assembly GCA_004023965.1. Lineage (NCBI taxonomy): Eukaryota > Metazoa > Chordata > Mammalia > Carnivora > Mephitidae > Spilogale > Spilogale gracilis. The sequence goes on from PITA01005880.1 coordinate 65,048, forward strand.
GCCCTGAAACATTTTGTTTCTGTACTTCACTTTCTGTACTTATTAAATCAGGATACTGATCCTGGCATACCTCATCTGCACTTGACCTTTTACATCAACAAGGGCTGTGGTTATCTGGAACTAATGGATAAATGTGTTAATTGATTCCACTGACTGATGAAATCAGACTACCGGCGTTGTTCTTTCCCCTACCAAATTGATCCAGCAGCCTATTGCTTCATTATAATTAAACACAATCTTGGATTTATTTGCTAAGCAATTAAAATACAGTCACTCAGTCTTTAGGTATCAGATGAACATTTGTAAAAAGTGGTTCACTTGTACAGTCTGAGAAATGTTTATGAAATGCCTACTCAGTGCAGAGCTTTATGTCAGGTCCCCAGAGAGTGAAAGAAAGCTAGAGAAAGGCCTTCCCTCCAGCTTGGGATATTTACTCAGTCCTTTAACACATATGTGTTAAGCACCTACTGTGTGGGAGGCACTGTGCTAAGCTCTGGAAACAAATCAGACAAAACCCCACATTCTCAAGGAGCTTAAATTCTAGCACAGTTAGTTGGATAAACAAAAAGTGAATATATTGAATGTCAGAGCAATAAATTCTATGGAACAAAAGTGTGTAAGGAGAAGATAAAGTTCAGGGGGAACAAGATGTTTGAGGAGACAAGCAGAGACCTAAGGACATGGGAAAGCACCCTCTGTGTTAATGGGGAAGAACATTCTGGGTGGAAGGAATGGCAAGAACATAGAGCCACTGGGGGAGGAGTGTGCTCTGCAGAGTCAGGGAGTGGCGAAGAGGACAGCGGGCTGAGGCAGGGTGCGCCAGGGCAGAGTGGAGGGAGAGGAGCCCAGCTGGTTCTGTGATACAGAATAACGGCCATGTGAACTTCACCTTTCTCTCTAAGGATAAATGTCTCTGTGAGGAGCTTTGACCTAATGAATTTTAACCTCTTACAACATCTCTCCAAGGCAAATGGTACTATCCCTATTTCACACATAAGGAAACTAGAGTCTCTGGGAAGTAAAATAGCATGTTCAAGCTCACACAGTATGTGATGGAACTCTACAATCCCCCCTTAGTTTTGAATCTATGAAGGTGCCAAGTTCCCTCAACCAGCAGGCCTTTGCGGGTGTGTGGAATGCTTTCTACTGTCTCTGCCAGGCTAACTCCTGCCAGTCTGTGTGGTGTCAGCTCCGTCACCTCGACTAGGAAACTTCCCAGACTCCTCACCCCCTAAACCACGAACAGGCTTAGGTGCCTATCCCATCTGCTCTCATGGCTTCCTGGAATACCCTCCCCCTCACGCTTCTCCTGGCCTGTGCATCTCTTCATATGGGCCACTTCACGAGGGCAGGGAACTCGCCTATCTAACCCATTGTCTGTGTCCAGCATTAAACTAACCAAACCCATGATTTGTTCAAAATTCAAGATAGTGTCTTCACAGATGAAAACCTGAGAATTTGGGGCACCTGGGTGGCTCAGTTGGTTAAGCAACTGGCTTCGGCTCAGGTCATGATCCCGGAGACCCAGGATCGAGTCCCACATCGGGCTGCCTGCTCGGCAGGAAGCCTGCTTCTCCCTCTCTCACTCCCCCTGCTTGTGTTCCCTCTCTGGCTGTGTTTCTCTCTGTCAAATAAATAAAATCTTTAAAAAAAAAAAAAAAAAGGAAAACCTGAGAATTTGCTCTACTGAAAAGAGTGAGTCTATCCTAGTATATTTCAACTGATCATTCTAATTCTTTAAGAATTTTTAAATTTGAATTTTCATTTTGATTGATAATATAGATAATTCTTTCACCTACTATAAGGACATAGTTCTTCCTTGCAATTATAATTCTCAAGTGAAAGTTATTTCATAGGAAAAGACTTGGTCATTGCTTCTTCAAATGTTCGCTAAAAAGGACCCATATAGTACTTAAGTTTAAGAAATGGTGGTGGTCTCTGCACATGATTCTTCTACCGCATTTCTATATATACATATATTTTAAGATTTTATTTCTTATTTGACAGAGGGAAACAGCTAGAGAGGGAACATGAGCAGGGGGAGTGAGGGAGGGAGAAGCAGGCTCCCTGCTCAGCGGGGCTCGATGCTAGGACCCTGGGATCATGACCGAAGCTGAGGGCAGATACTTAACAACTGAGACACCCAGGTGCTCCACCATATCTCTATATTTGATGACTTAGAAGTTGTATGCTTTTTTACTTAAGGTGAGGCTAAGCCCTTTCAGAGTGACATTAGATCTGTCTTCTCTATTCAGAGGACTTCATTGTTTATTGATTTCAAGTCTGTGCTTTTCAGCTAAAAGCAAAGGTCATAAGTTTTTCACAGTAATTTCATAAACTGGGCATTGCCTTGTAAGTTCCTTAAACCTACCATCATTTCACATCATGAGGGAGGTAGAATGTGATGTCACTTTTCTTTTTTTTTTTTTTTTAAGATTTTATTTATTTGACAGAGAGAAACACAGCCAGAGAGGGAACACAAGCAAGGGGAGTGAGAGACGGAGAAGCAGGCTTCCTGCCGAGCAGGCAGCCCGATGTGGGACTCGATCCCGGGTCTCCAGGATCATGACCTGAGCCGAAGGCAGTTGCTTAACCAACTGAGCCACCCAGGCGCCCCAATGTCACTTTTCTATAGTCATGTGTAAGTTATTGAATAATACACCATAAAGTTTAAGGAGCTGTATCTTCAAACTAGGCTGTACCAAACTATTTTTCTCATAAAAACATACCGATCATCTTCATGGTGTATATGTTCATTAGTGAGAGCAATGATGTTCCCCAGCATTTTTAATTTTTTAAATAAAATTTATTCTTGCCTTTCTAACTATAAAAGTAACATACAGTAACTGCTGAAAATTTAAAATATGAAAAATAAAAATGAAATAACCTATTCTCCTACCACTGAAAGATAACCAGTTTTCTTTTGATATATTTTCCTAGTTTTTAAGTATGTTTTACTTTCTTAAAAAGAAAGTAAACATTCTTAACCTATTTTTAATTGCCTAAGATATTATACCATTTTCCCCTACCATTAAACTTATCTACATTCTTTTCTTAAATTTTAAAATTTAAATTCTATTTATTTATTAATTAAAGATTTTATTTATTGATTTGAAAGAGAGAGAGGAGGGGAGCACAGTAGGGGTAGTGACAGAGGGAGAAGTTGGCTCCCCAGTGAGCAGGGAGACGGATGTGGGGCTTGATTCCAACATCCTGGGATCATGACCCTAGCCGAAGGCAGTTGCTCAACAGACTGAGCCATCCATGTGCCCCAATTTAAATTCAGTTTAGTTAGCATATACATTATTATGAGTTTCAGGGGTAGAATTTAGATTCATCAATTCACTGTAACACTTAGTGCTCATTCTATCATGTCGCCTCCTTAATGTCCCATCACCCAGTTAAGCCATCCCTCACTCGTCTCCCCTCCAACAAATCTCAGTCAGTTCTTTATAGTTAAGAGTCTCTTATGGTTTGCCTCCCTCTTTGTTTTCATCTTCTTTTATTTTTCCTTCCTTTCCTCATATCCATCTGTTTTGTTTCTTAAATTCTACATGTGAGTGAAATCATAGGGTATTTGTTTTTCTCTGACTTATTTTGCTTAGCATAATACTCTCTAGCTACAACCACTTCATTGCAAATGGCAAGATTTCATTCTTAGTAATAGTCCATTGTATTTATATAGCACATTTTCTTTATCCATTCATCTTTCACTAATATTAGTGATGCACAATGGTCTGTCATGTGGGCCTACTTAATTCACAGTAAGTTTAAGTTGATTTACTATTATTAATAATGATGTGTTTATAGTCTTAGTCACGTCTATCGGATCAGTCTTCGATTCTTTCCCTAGATCCAGATTCCTGGAGGTCCTGCTGAATAAAAAGGCCTGCATGTTGTCACAACTTCTTGGTATTCCATCTCATGGCAGGAGAAAGAAAAGAGGCATCTCTTCTTGCAAGAGCACTAATCCCATCATGAGGGCCCCATCCTCATGACCTCATCTAACTTTAACTACTTCCCAAAGGCCTTGTCTCCAAATATCATCACATTTGGAGTATAAGGCTTCAACAGGACTTGGAGGGGCACGTAAACACTCAGTGTATACCGTCTGTTCATTCATACATGTATTCAGTGTTTTAATGTCTTCTATTACATTAAACAAGATGCTCTGCAACTACTTGGATTGATATGCAAAATCTATGTGGAAATGATTTCAGCCCAGACGAAAGTAGCACATGCTGGAGTTGAAAACACAGTGGACTGACATCCGTGAACAGCTGAGGATTAGATGATGGCTCTGTCATTCTTTCAGTTCACTGAGCCATGTTAGTTTTGTTCATCTTGGAACTATGTTTTCAGATGTGTTAAGACCAAATTCTTCTGCTAGATCTCAGTACTTAAGCCTCGTGAGATAAACAGCCAAGGAACATGGTGTGAGTTTGCCTTTTGATAGACAATCTGCAACCTATGATTGAAGGTGGACATTTTTCCATTGTCTTGCAAATGTCAAATTTTACGTACTGGCAGACTTCCTAACTTGGCGCAGGTTCCCTGTTAGTGTTCGACAAAAATGCTCTGACACTGATGAATTTCTGGATTCAGCTGCAGAGAGGTGTGAATGAAAACCGACAGGCAAACTGCTCTACACCCTGGAGAATGACATCACTGAGTGATCTGGGTCCGGAGGTGTGTGCATGGTGCACACGATGGGAAGGTGGCAGTGTGTGTGGCTTTTCAGTTCTCCTTCCTCCCTTGGCACTGCTCTTCTAGCCTCCAGAGTACCCATTCAGACCTTCTCTTTCACAGACAAAATCTGTGAAAACCATGCTGCACCATTTTTGATACTTGCATCAAAACTTACCTGTCCCATGTTCCACTGACAAAATTCTAGAGTCTCAGGTTGGAAAAGAGTTCAAAGTTATATGCCCTTCTCTGTCAAAGCATGAATGCTTAACAACGTGCTGAGTAGCCTTTTTTTTTCTATACTTGAGCACCTCCAAACAGAGAGTAACTTGTTACCCCCACTACTAGGCTCCTATGACAGCTGGAAATTTCACTTTTATACTGGCTCAAGCAGTATCTCACAGTATCATCTGCTCATTGGCTCTGGACCACTTTAATGGAGTAAAGCAAAAAATCCCACAGATCTTCTACAAGAAAGCCTTTCAGGTATTTGAAGACAATCTGGATCTTCCGATGTAGTTTACCTGTCAAGGAAACACTAGTGGTGTAATGTCGTCTATTCTGGCTCTCTTGTTGCAGATTGCTGAGCAATCATAAGCCATCTGTGTAATTTTTTTTAGTCTAGATTCTTGAGCTAATATCCAGTTGACTTGTTACATTCTTCTTCTCTTTCCAAACCAGAAGTATCCGAAGTAGTAATTGATTAAACTAATATGAATTGTGGTAATAGGTGTTCGTGTTGCCTCTTCCAGGTCATATTTGGGCTTTAATTGAATTTTGTTCATGCTGAATATTCGAGTAGCAAGCATGCTGGGAAGTTAGTTATTGGTGTGATGTCAGGATACGGCATTCAAGGTTTCCTTCCATGTAAATCTTAAAAGAATATAATGCCAGCCTATCTTTATGGTATAGCATCAGCCTCTTGATGCACATGAAAACAGAGGAGGTAGTCATGAACCCCAGAATGAGGGGTCCCTGGCTGTAGTCCACTCTGAAAAGGCAGGTGCTTTTCACTCGGGTCAGCCAGTGCCTTGCTCCAGGGTGAATTGCCAAAGATGGGACACAGGATGAGCACAGGTGTGGGGTCTGGGGAGCGAATGAAGGAGCGAACACCTCAGTTTAGAGGGACCTGTGGAACTCCTAGTCCAATGACCCATCTCAGAGTTGTAAATGCCAGGCTAACCTTTGAGACGGTGACCAGACTCTAGGTTGGTTGCATGGCAACAATATGAGAATGAGGCCATATTGGCTTATAGGAAAGAGACTCTGGAATCAAACTCAGATTTGAAACTCACTTCCTCCCAGTACCGTCTCTGTGATTCCAGAAAAATTCTGTACTTTCTCTAAGTCTTCATTTCCTGATTTATAGCACGGGCATAACAGTACTGCCTGTCCCAGGGATTCTGTGAGCCTTCAGTTCCTAGCACTTGTTTGTACCAGGGTCTGGTATTGGTTCTGTTAGCACCCATGCACGTTTTCAGTACTAAGGAAGAAAAGTGATTCAGGGGAAGAAACTGAAGTAGTGGACAGGTTCAATAAAGAAATGATTGAACCAATTCTGGCATACCCATTTCTGTGGAATTCAGTGCAACTATGAACAGAAAGAATGAGTTACATGTATGTTTATTGACGGTGGAAGGGGCAGGGGTGGGGGGATGGGAATTGCCCCTGACAGATAAACAAGTGAAAAAGAAAGAAGTTAAAGAGTAGTATATATGCTTATTTCAGTCCCATTTTTTTCCATACTAATGTAGCAAAAGCCATCTGAACATGTGTGGAGAAAGTTGCAGAAGAACGAAACAGTTATTAATTTTTTATGTATCACTGCTTGTGGTGTGATTGTGTTACTTTTGTGATTTTGAGAACAATTTTTTAAAGAAGAGGAACAATCTCTCGACGAGGCACGAGAGGGGATTGTCAGAGGGAAGGGATGTTGTCCAAGAGGGTGCAGAGTGAAAAGCCAAGGGACTCACATTTTTTTCTCTCATTTGTCATGGCTCACTTGCATCCGGAACTTTGCTTTGCTTTTTCTTTTTCATTTGGTATCCCTCAGTTTCTGGTGTAGAACACAGCAATATTTCTCATTTCTTCATTTTTGTTTTATTTCTAACAACTGAGCCAACACATGTGGGGGAATGCACTGGGAGACAGAAGTGATATGACGATGGGTGTAAATATGGTATTGTGTAATCCGAGAAAATGGAGAGGAATGTCAGTGGCATTTAATTAGATGAGATAATACATACATATGATTAAAAGAAAGAGAAATGTGTAACTATTCTAAAAATATTACAGTGGATGCTAAATCCAGCCTCCCAGTTTCTTTTTCTCAAGGCAAATGGTTACCTATTTCTTCTTTGTCCTTCCACAAATGGCTCTGCATACACAAGCTCCATGTTTGACTGTGTTTCCCATCGAAAGACAAGAGGTGCTATCAGACACACTGGAGGAACAGAGGTTTTTCCTAAGTCTTTAGAAAGACCAGCTCTACACTATAAAAAGGTAGCAGTCGAGCCTCCTTTTCTTTTCAGGGAAGGGTGTGTGGGTGAGGGTTCAAATCTGCAAAGAATTCTGCTCTTGTTAGAGAAACTGTGCTGGTCTGTTCAGATCATGTAACAGGCTTATAAAAGTTCATTGCAGTTACATGGCCACAAAGAGAAATTTATTTCTAGTCCTACACGTAGAGCAGTTGCATCAGCTGTTATTTATAACTGGATTAAGGAGCCCCAGCACATAGCTTCCACCCTGCCTGGCTGGTGCCTGCCCTCCTGCGCAGGGGACTTGCTGGTCTACCAGCTTCTCTCCCTTTCTCTGCAAGGCCCTGGAGTGAACGCTGCCCTGGGGGAGGGGGGAATCCTGTGTGAGCTCTGGTCTCTGAGAACACAGGGAACATGTGGAGGCATCCAAATCGTGCAGATTAAGCAAGAAGCGAGTATTAAATCTTCCTGTAATCCAAGCAACAAGAAGCCTTGCCCCTCCCAAGTTCACCTCGTGAGGATTTTAACACTCCTTTGACAAAGAAATGGGAGTATGAGCAATAGAGGAGAGCGGGTGACAGTGAGTCAGGACATTTGCCCTTCAGTAGAACAGGTTTTGTCATCGTAAGCCCTTCCCCGGGTACCTGTGGCTCTTGCGTTAATTCTTGGAGGGCAGGAAGGAAGCCTATTTTGCTTTTGTTTTTGTTTTAACTCCTACACTAGAGGGTGGAATTGGGAAAAATGCACTGTGTCCGTGGCCATGAAATTAACTTACAGCTGAGGACACCAGTTTTGACACAGTGAAATCTGCAGGCTCCCGGCCGGCCACTTGACTGCCCTGTGAAGGAAGGGGAGACCATTTGGGCCTAAGGAACAGTGCAGTTTTGTTCCCTCATCTGTGAACAGACAGGTTCAAACCCGTCAAAGGCGGTAACTGAGTTTCCTTATGACTGACTTCTATGTGGGGTAGTGATTTTTTTCCCCAGAAGAATCTGGCTGAGTAATTCAGAAAGTTAAAAAATAACCAAAAAAAAAAAAAAAAAAAAGAGAGAGAGAGAGAGAGAAGTTCGCCAAGGTCTGCCACGGATGCCAGGAAGGTACACGCAGACTGGAAGACTGAGGTCTCTGTTGGTTTCTCCCTATGCAAATACTTGGCCCCGCTGGACGGGGCTTGAGTGCAGTGTCTGCCCGGCTGCCATTGAAGAAATAGGACTCTGTTCTCCACAGCTTATTCCTGGGGTTTCAGAATGTAAAATATGAAGTGTGTATAATCACAGTTCCCAGCATTTCCTGGCATTTCAGCTTTGGCAGCAGGAATGGGAAAAACTGAAGCTTTTATGGCCAGAAAGGCCGAGGGTGATCTTTGCGCTGTGGCACCATCAGAGGAAGTAAATATGTTAAGAAGCACTTTCCCTCCGAAGCCCGTCTGAGGCGCTGGCTGTGCTTTGTTCCCCTTCCCTGCAGCTGTTGCATATTTTACATTCTGTGTTCATCAAAAAGGAGGGAGAGGCAAGGGCTTACCATGTGTGAGGCAGTTCCATGCTATCTCCCTTGGCCTATAATCTAGAAAGTGTGGCCTGTGTCACACTGCCTTGAAAGAGTTTAACTCTAGAACTGAGAATTTACCAGAGAAGCTCAAGATACTGTACTTTCTACGAGGAGTTCAACATGAGAAGAATTCAGTGAAGAACCAGCACTTTCAACAAAAGACGAATTTCAGGAAATGGCTTCAACTTTGAGTAGGCTTAGATTCACTGACCTGGGGAAAGACATCATCAGCCCCCATGTCTTAGTTCGCCCAGTGAATCCCAGTTTGGTCTGCTGACCTCCTCCCCCACACTCCCTTTCACCCTCAGAGTCCCATTTTGGACGGTATACCTTCCCACGAAGAGGCATCTACCATGACGGCTTTTTTTTTCTTACAAACTGAGAGAGGGGCCCCTTCTGTAGGAGGCGAACTCTCCCAGCATTTTCCACTCAGAGACTCTCTGCTCCTAGTCTGTGAGTTGGAAATGTAGTAACCATTTTACAACACCTTGTTTAGTGCAAGTTACTGTCCTGGAATGAAAGATGCATTGGGGCAAACTGTCTTTTGTAGAATCCCATGGTTTACTTCCTTTACATGATACTTTAACATATTTTCATGTGATATAAATTTGTAGTCATCTTTATGGGCCTCCATTCGTCTGTTTATCCATGCATTCAGTCAGTCGTTCATTTCTTCATGCAACACATTGTCACTGAGACCTACTTTGTGCCTTAGGATACCACAGTGAGCAGGATAGGGCCTACCGGAAGCAGGTGTCCAGTGTAAACATATAAAGATGGAAAAGTAACCACCAGTTGTGAAAATTATGTGAAAGGAGATAAGTAAGTTTTTCATTTTTAGTTTTACTCCATAGAGCTCAAGAAGAGGGAAATGAAAGAGACAGATACTTCTGCATATTTCATTGTTGAATATCTAATATATTTTATCTGGGGTTCAAACTCAAAGGGCTTCAGAATAGGGTCTGATGAGGGCACTTCAGTCACAGAGTTTTAGCCAAATAGAGTTCATATGTCTACATTACTAAAGTTCAGTTTAAAAAACAAAAACAAGGGGCCCAAGCCCAGAGCATCAGGAACTGTCCACACTCCATTTGGCCTGGCTGCTGATTAACTTCCTTCAAAGCCCCCAGGTGTTCTTTTGCTCCAAATCAATACCCACGAAGCCTGGTTCAGTCTTCTATTCCAGTAGCTCCCTTGTGGGTCCCTCAGAGAAAATGAGGGCAGTGCTAGAATTTGACAACCACAAGTGAGCTTTTCCACCTCACTCTGGAAACATTGAGCCATCTCTCCAAAGTTTGGAAGACAGAAAGACTGCTCAAGAAAATCTGGAAAATTTGAGAGCTAAGAGAAATGTCAGGAATATCATCTTTCATCATGGAATTTCTACACACTGCTGTGGTCTCCTGTGAGTCAGCACAAGGAACTTCGCCACATGGCGGCCTCAGGCCTTAAATCAGCGGGGCCGTGGCAGGGTCCCAGCCCCAGCAGGGGTATATGAAGGGTAAATGGTGTCACTGTCTCTGCCAGCCCAGGAATGCAGGCTCTTTGGAGTGTGTGACACTAACCCTTCCTAAGCCAAGTTCAAATCCCCTGGGTTCTTGGGTGGGCTGTCTCTGAAAAACTCATCTTTTGTTGTTCTTCCAACATCCGCCTCCTGCTACTCTCCCAAATGTTTCTCTTCAGGGTCAGGAGTGGGTCTCCTAGAGAACCAGATGCCATCTTTCCCCGAGACTTCATGAAAGATGGGATAGGCCATCAGTCACCTGACTGCCTCCTCTTCCTCTCAGCCACACAGTGACTTTCTGAGCAGACACTGAAAGTAATAGTTTGGTCCTAATGGAATAAGAAAGTTCCTGTAGTCAGTGGCCTTTCATGAAGCCTCTATTTTTTTAAATAAAGATTTCATTTATTTATTTGACACAGGGAGAGACACAGGGAGAGATGGAATACAAGCAAGGGGAGTGGGAGAGGGAAAAAGCAGGCTTCCTGCCGAGGAGGGAGCCCGATGGGGGGCTTGATCCCAGCACCCTGGGATCGTGACCTGAGCCGAAGGCAGATCGTTTAACGGACCGAACCACCCAGGTGCCCCTCCATGAAGCCTCTTATAAGCCATTGGTGCCTTAAAATGGAATTACCTAAACTCTATTTTCTTTGAAGGTGAATCTATATACATAAACTTCCTGTTCCCACTGGTCCCCAACCTTTAACACAGCAACCGACAAGAAGAATGTGTACTAAACACTGTGTTTCCTGGATTGCAAGAAACTACAGATCACAAAATACTGATAATTTTTGATTTGATTAAAGCAAGAGTGCTGATAGTTGGCAAGTTTTTTGTTCAGTTTTGGTTTTGTTTTGTTCATCGTTAGTTTTAAGGAACTTATCTGTTTCAGAGGCATCAGAAGGAAGGGAGCAAGTATAGATGTTAAAAGCAAGAGGTTGTAGTTTTGTACTTCTCTACATAGCAAAAAAGGAATGTTTTCCTCTGTAGGTGTAGTGATCGAGATAAACTTGTTTAAAGATATTATTAAGGCCGTCCTAGTGACAGGGAAAGGGAAACAGAAGCCCAGACAGTTGGAAAAAATGTATGATCAGCTGGATTTTCAAGTTCTTCCTTTTTTATGTGCTTATCAGGCTTCTTCAGGAGATATATATATATATATATATATATATATATATATATATATATATATATAACAATGGTATGTGAGACAGTCATATTTTCCACTGTGTCAGAAGGGCAAAGTCTGCCTACCTGTCCTCAGTTTCCCTCTTGGTAAATGTGTGCTGTTGCTAATCTCTTTGCCAGAAACTGGGGAACCTGGTCTCAGATAAGAGTGGGTTTTCATATCTCTTCAATATTATATAGGGTAAAGATAAAAAATGCTGGTAAGGTGGTTGAGTTTATCTTGCAAATGAGGCCCTGTATTATCAATGGTCTTTTATCTGCTGGATTTCTCCTCTCCTTTCTCCTTAAGTGTATCTTGTAGAGTGGAGCCTGATGGCGTTATTGCTCTCCTTCAGAACTTACACTCACGTTTTGTGTTATTTTTCTCAAGACGGTGCTCCTAACTAGATTTGTAAGCATCCTGTTGTCACTTCATTCCCATCCAGGTTCTTACCTGCTCAAGGTGAGCACTGTTCTGAGGAATGTTCTCAGCCTGGGTGGTGGGGCTGGGCCAGGGCCAGTCCAGGGTCCCGAGAGCCGGGCAGAGGCAGACAGGGACCCCAGAACAGACCCTCCATCCCGCCAACCTTACTCACGGAAGCCGAGTCTCGGTCCCCTGCCAGAGCTCATGCTTTCTAGGAATTGCGTTTGAAGCAAATTGTGAGTTATAACATATAGGGTTGTGAGTTATAGCATAAGTGTGTGTTTTAGAGAGAATTTATTTAATTTATTTATTCATTTATTTATTTGAGAGAGAGAGCATGGTGTGGTGAGGGGCAGTGGGAGAGGGAGCAGACTCCCCACCAAGCAGGGAGCCCAACGTGGGGCTCGATCCCTGAGATCATGACCTGAACCAAAAGCAGAGGCTTAACCGACGGAGCCACCCAGGCGCCCCGTGTGTTTTACGGGGACTCTGGTTTGGGAGTGGCCCTTCACCTCCACCTGACACGCTATCACACACTCATTTGTCCTGGTTGGGCTCGTGCTTTGAAACAAACATACAGGCTCAGAGCAGACCTGCATTAAGTGGTCCCTGGGCTTTGTTTGACCCTGAGGACTTCGCCATTGAGTCACTCAATGCATATGTCGTACACATCTGCTTTGTAGTGGGTTTGTCCCCGAAGACCAAAAGATAGGTAAAACGGGATCCTTGCCATCAAGGAGCTAGCAGGAGCTCCAAATGCATGTGTAAATTGACAGTTGAAGACATAGCACCTTAAATGCTCAAAGTAAAATGTAATGCAGTGAGACCATAGGAAAGGAAGTTCTTACCTCAAATGGAGAGGCTCAGCAGAGGCTTTAGAGAAGAAGTGCTGTTTGAGCCCTGGGTTCTCATTAACAGCCAACCATGGAGTATAGGCCAGGGAGATGGAGTGATAGGAATGAAGGCCTGGAGACAGA
>PITA01005880.1:77927-105957 GCA_004023965.1 Spilogale gracilis
CTAGAAGCCAGGAAGGAGACTTTGGAATAAGTCAGGCAACAAAGAGGTGTGGTGGAGCCCTTGGCTGGCTCAGGTGGAAGAGGGTGAGACTCTTGATCTCAGGATCATGAGTTTGGGGCCCATGTGGGGCATAGAGATTCCTAAAAATAAATAAACAAAAAAGAAAGGAAGGAAGGAAGGAAGGAAGGAAGGAAGGAAGGAAGGAAGGAAGGAAGGAAGGAAGGGCCATGACTTGAAGCAAGCCAAGACAGCAGGAGGAGGAGGGGAGGGAGGAAGGCAGTGATACAGCAGAGGAAAAGTGGGGAGGCCATGGAGTAATAGGGTTTGGGGTCTAAGGAGTAGATATGAAGGATGATTTCTAGGTTCCCAGCTAAGAACTCTAAAACTTGTACCTGAGTGAAGACAGCAGTTGGGTAAAATCCAGAGTTCATCCTTTGTTGTTTGAAGGTTTGACATCCCGAGGGGCTATGTTTCCAAATCACTTACTTTCTAATTTATCATGCAAGTCTGGATCTCTGTAGAGGGGTGTTGAGGTAGAGATTGAAATTGGGGAGCCACCTGTCTTGGGTAATATTTAAATCCACAGGATTCGATTGTACACAGCAACTGCCCAGCTGGGCACATTGTGCTCTAAATAACACTCAGAGAGCCACCTTCTCAGGGTCCTTAAAGATTTGTGTCATAACTATGAATTTTCTAGGAGCTGGTGGTAATGTGTCTTAAGAAAGGGGAGCCTTTTTCTAATTTGAGTGAAGGCAACCATTGGTCTAGCGGTAGTTTGGGAAAGAAAGCTAAGCAAGGGCCAAGCACAGAACCTTAAGGAACAGCTTGTGTTTGAAGGGAGAATGGAGGAGACACTTAGGAGGGTTAGAGACTTAAGGAGGATTGTATTTAGTTGCCTTGGGATTTACCTGAAAATAGCCACCACAGGGTAAACTTTCATCTGACTTTGGTTTAATGACTCAGGTAGAGCCCCTACCATCTGTCAGTTTTCCCTTTTTGTATAGCCATAGGGCTTTCCTCCACCGCGCAAGTCAGATAGTTAACGGTTTCCATTTGTCAGGACAGAGAATGATCAGACTTGGGGTGAGGCAGCTGACCATCATCCAGGACAGACAGCAGCCTCCCTCCAGAATGCCCCCTCCGTAGCCTGCTCAGTGGGCTCCCAGGAGAGCAGGCCATGTTTTCTGTCCCTCGGAAAGGCTGCTACCTCAGGTCCCTCACCCCTGTTACATCTGGCTCCAGGCAGCCAGGAGCTGCTGCGGCCACTCCCCGCCCAGAACAGGCAGAACCTCCCAGGTAGCCCTGGGTCCCACCCCCTGAGGGCCTGGCAGGGTAGAGGAAGCTTCTTGTCTCCTGAGCTGCACGAGAAAGAAAAAGCAACCTCAGAACAATGGCTTGGAGGCTGTGTCAACTTCCTTGTGGCACAGACTGTGAAGCTTACAGCCTTCCCTGTGTGTGCCCACAGGACGGTATAAACACTTCTTCTGGAAGGGAAAGCAAGCCTCGGCGCAGGGTTCTTTGACTACACAGCCCTGTCATCGCTGTCTCCTGGCTCTTTTGACCTCGTTTCTATCAGTGGAAAGTTAGAGGAGGAGAGAGAGCACGACCTTTCTGGCCAGGAACATGTCAGGTAACCCCGGTCAGAAAACTGCAAGCTCCTATCTGTCAGTGGGATCCAGGCTCTCTAGGCAGAGAAAACACTGGGATGGTCATAAAACTCAGAAGGAAACTGCAACCTACCTGATCGCTTGTATATCACCTAGATCAGCCAGTGAAAATGTTCTGTTTTCAAAAGCATTCACTTTTTTCAGATCTTAAATTTTAATAATTTTCTTTGTCAACGGATTCTCTGCTTTTTCTTTTTTTTTAAGATTTTATTTATTTATTTGACAAAGAGAGAAAGATCACAGGTAGGCAGAGAGGAAGGCAGAGAGAAGAGGAAGCAGGCTCCCTGGGAGCCTGATGTGGGCCTCGATCCCAAGACTCTGGGATTGACCTGAGCCAAAGGCAGAGGCTTTAACCCACTGAGCCACCCAGGCGCCCAGTTCTCTGCTTCTTAATTAGAATGAGGTTCAGAGTCCTTCTTCCAATGGGAAAAGGTCACTTGTCCTGTTTCTGTGGCTTGCTTGTTTTTTTGTTTTGTTTTGTCTTTGTTCTTCTGTGTTTTGTTTTTTTACAAAACGTAAGTAAGCCTAGGTTCCCTGACTCTGTGTATCAAAGGTCCTTAGGAAGCTCTCACATTGATTTCATACACTACATCCTATCAATGGGCAGGTGATCATTTTACCCCCTTTAAAAAAAAAAAATGGTTCTGCAACAAAGAGGAGAGAAAAGACCTTTTCTGTGGCATCAGGGGGAAAATCCAGGAGTAGAACACAAGAAGCTGAGGTTCAGGAAATGTGTTCCCAGAGTACCTTCTCTGAAAGACACAGGCAAGCGGCTGGTTTCCAGTGAAATTTTTGGTTTATCAACTTTCAAAAAGAAATTAGTTCCATATGATGGAAATCATGTTCTTTGGTTTAGGCTTAAATTGAGCTTTTAAGTAGTTTCTATGTAATATTCCATCCCTTCTGGTTTTGGAGTTTTCCATTGAGCTGAAAAAAAAAAAAAGATCAGCTTTTCAGGTTGATGAAGGACTTCAGGAATCTCATTATTACTTCTCTTCCTGGACTGGCCTTTTAATTTTATGCAAGATGTACAGGGGTGATTTGTCTTCTCTGGTTATAATACCTCGCTGTTGTAAGGATGCTTAATCACCAGGCACACATATTAGTCACCGGTTGTTGTACCTACAAGCCCAGCTTCCTCCTATTAACTGGACCAGACCGAGCGATGGGCAAAGAACAGTGCTTCTGGACGAGTGGCTTCAGAAACTCACAGTAGATGCAGAAAGCAGCTCTTGCCATTTCTTCCACATTTCCTCAGCTCCCTTTCTGTACAGGACACCAGCCAGGTACGGGAGGGAGGTACACAGGTCGGAAGGATTTTACACACGAGGAGTATTTGGGTAAAGGGAATGCAGCTAGAGTTTAGGGTAGGAAACTTCGAGCTTGTTCAGTTCAACCAACGCTTAATTGCCTGCTCAGCCCTGGGCAGGCACCTTATTCCGAGGTTGGCAGAAACAAGCATGGGGAGGTCCTGCGGGGAAGCCAGCAATTACAGCTAGTGCCGTCAGTGCTGCAGTTAGAACCACGCACCACCTACCACTGGAGCATGGAGGGGAGACACCAAGCTTGTCCTAGGAAGGGGTGCAGAATCCTCTGAGACAGCGAGGCTTCAGCAAGAATGAAGTCACTGCCTGGGAGAGAGGAAGGAAGAATGGTGCAAGGCCAGGGGGCTTCACACTGTCTGTGGTGGTAAACTGGTGGGGTTTTTCCTTTTTTGATCTATTTAGGACTGGTATTTTTATAAAACATAATAAAAGTAAACCACTAGAAAAAGAAAGTTTTGAAAAAGACATAAAGTAGATTCAACAGACATAAAAGTACTGTTCAATAATTATAAAAGTTTTAAGCACTTTTAATTTTTCTTCATTACTACTTACTTCATTTATTCATCTTCATTCATTCATTCATTTTCTACTTCATTGCAGGCCAGTAGTGGTTTATAGGGGAGTACTAATCCAAGGGCACAGCAGGACATACGTGAGGGCAGAGAGGCCCCTGAGTGAGCAGGGGGATCTGACCGGAGGGAAAGCCCTGGGGGAGGAATGAGGTCCCACTGTGGGGCATTGTGGGTGCTAAAGTTAGGTGAGGCCTCTTAAAGGTACAAGCATTCAAGAACTGAATTTCAAAAAACAGCTGGCCCAGCACAAAGAAGTGGGGAGAGTAGACGTGGTGAGACCAGTTAGGTGAGACTGGATCTGATGGGACGTGATGGAGCTAAATGGTGGCCAGGCAGTGTGGTGGGGAGAGGGTGTGTGGTTCTAAATACAACCAGGAGGAGTAGATGTCAGTGCCTAGTGACTGGATGGAGAAGTGGGGGAGAGATGTCATCCCGTACCATCCCGTCATTTACAGATGAAGAACCTCAGGCCTAGCCTCATGTGACAGAGCTGAGTCTAGAAGTTCTGCTTTTTGGCTCAGGACAAGTTTTCTTGCTCCTTGACTAACGGACCAGATAGGGTATCAGGTAATACCAGCATTCCAGTCCACCCTGAGTCTCCATGGTACCCTGAAGAGAGGGAAGGATGTGTTTCCTTCAGAAGGTTCCAGGTCCACTGAGACACCAGCTTGCTCATGCTGCACAGGCTTGCCCAGCTGCACACAGCCGGTCTCCCTCACCTCCTATGTTCTCTGCTCACAGTCCCTGCCTTCATGACCAAAGCTGTTCCAAGGTTCACTGTGCCCTGTAGTAACTAGTTTAATTCATGTAAAGCCTGTTTAGGCAGTTGGCAGAATTTGTAATAGCCTTCTTTTATAGGCCTGGTCTATAGGCCAGACATGAACAAGGAGTCACCAAGCAGGGCCAATTTTCCTTTCTGGTATCTCGCTACTAGTCAGGAAGGGTTAATGTCTGGAGTAGGGTGAATTTGGTGAATTTGAGAGTTTTGTGTTCGGAGCCACAGAGTTTCCTAGGGTGCTGACCTGGTCATCCTAGGTCATCCCTGAGACAGGATTCCAGCTTAATATTGGCTTCGGAAGTTCCAGGGGCCCATCACAAACCAGAATGCACCCAGTTTCCCAGTAGCCCCCCTCATCCTTTTTAATCCAGCCTCACTGGAGTCTCAGAACCAAACCAATAGCAGAGGGCAGCGAGGGGGCTTGCCGTTCAGAGGAGCAGCCATTCATTAGGGACCTACTATGTGCATAGCACTGTGTTAAGCACCAAAGGGAACTCCAAATACAAGGATAGAAAAGTGAAAACAGTGAGGTATCTGTCCTCATGGAGATCACATTTTAGTTGGGAAAATAAGACTCATAAAATAATAGTAACCTGAGGCAGGATTTTGGAATTTGCACACTCTGCCTGCCCGCTCCTTTGAATCCCAATAACCTTTGTTGGCTTCCTGTGGCAAAGGAAGGCAAATGCCAGGGCCATGGCCTGAACACAGATTCTTCACATGAGCGTGATACCTGGAGCCGACAGCTCATTTGTGAGAACACATGATTAAAAAATATTAATAGGTTTGGACATGTCAAAAAGATGCCTTCATCTCTCGCAGCATTATTTGTAACAGTGAAAAACTGGAAATAACTTCTCCCAGAAGTGGCCGTGCAAGATCTGGGTCTTATCATATCCCTGGATGTATGAGGCCAGTGTCCACGACTGGGTTTATGTTCTAAATAATTAGACAGGGGATGGGTAGAAAGCAAGGACTGGCTGCCCTGCTTGAGTTTTATTTGACTGTGTTATGAGGAACAGATACCCTGTCACTTACCAGGAATTCTGTGTTTTATTTCTGGAGAATTACAGTTCCTCTGTTAGTTTATTCTGCTTAGAAGAATGGGTCATTTGTACATTTGACAGACTGGATAGAACTGGATGAACCTCAACTTGAACCAACCTTTTCTCATTGCACTGAGCAGGGCTGTTGATAGTGAACAGAGATCTTCATTCCTGTATCTTTTTTATTTTTAATTTGAGTATAATCAACATAGAGTATTATACTAATTTCAGTGTGCAATAGAGTAATTGAACAATTTTACACATTTCTCAGTGCTTGTCAAGTGTACTCCTAATCCCCTTTATCAACGTCACCCATCCCTCCCACCCACCTCCTCAGGGGCAGCCACTAGTTTGTTCTCTGTAATTAAGAGTCTGGTTTTTGTTTGTCTCTTTTTCCCTTTGTTTGTTTTTTTAAATTCCTCAAAAAATTGCCATATCATCTAGTAACTTCACTACGGGGTATTTACCCAAAGAAAATGAAAACACTAATTCAAAAAGATATGTGCACCTGTATGTCTGTTGTGGCATCATTTCCAAGACATGGAAGCAACCCAAGTGTCCGTCAGTAGATGAACACTTCATTCCTCTATCTAAATCCTTCGTATGTGGTCTCAGCAAAGATAGGGAAAGTAGGCAATGGTATGGTGGCTGATGGAACTTAACAAGTTCTTGCGACATTTTGCTCACTGCTAGTGCCAGGCCCCAGCACTGTATGAACGTTCTACTTTGGCTCCCTGCTCTCTTACCCACAGAGTAGTTTATAAGCCAGATATGTCACTTTATCACATAATAGACCTTTGTGCCCCAAACTCAAAAGCTGCTGATGTTGTTTAGTATTTTCAAAGTTTGTGTATACTCTCTATCAGTTTTGATTCTTTTTTAAAAAAAGATTTTATTTATTTGACAGAGAAAGATCACAAGTAGGCAGAGAGGCAGGCCGAGAGAGAGGAGGAAGCAGGCTCCCTGCGGAGCAGAGAGCCCGATGCGGGCCTCAATCCCAGGACCCCCAGATTATGACCTGAGCCGAAGGCAGAGGCTTTAACCCTCTGAGCCACCCAGGAGCCCCAGTTTTGATTCTTATGAAAGTCTTAAGGAATAGGCCATGGACATGTTCTCTTTTTTGCTGATGAGGAGATAATAGTTAAGGTCTCTCTAGTACTTAATGCATTCAGGTACTGTTCTAAATAATTCACATTAAATAACTCCGTTCTCATGATACAGGAACTATTATCTGCACTTCATGATGAGGAAGCAAGTACAGAATGGTTAATTAACTTGCCCCAAATCACATAACTAGTTAATAGAAGGGCCCAAGACTCCAACCCAGGAAGCCCAGCTCTGGAATATATACCCTTAAGCCTACGTGATACTGCCTTTCAGAATTAGACAGAGGTTGATTGAATAACCTCTCCAAGGTCATGGGGGGATTAGGGAAGGAAGCAGGATGAGGGAGGCAGATGAGAGCTATATTGTTCCATAGGAGCACAGTTGAGAATTTGCTGTTGGTCTCTGTCTAGCCATGTGTGTGAGCACTCCATGCCTGGCTATTAGTTGAATTTGCTGTGTCCCTAGAATTGGTCACTCTGGATGGATTTGTTATCAGATAAGATCATCACCATGGACTCCAATTCTCTAGGAAATGTAAAATATAACCCACTATTATTGATATGTGAAAACTTATACTTGCAGAAATCTTTAAATGCTTCTGTAATATACATACGGACATAAGATGTTACCACACGGGTCACTTACAGAGTGAAATCCAGGATTAGTGCCTGAAGTCTAGCACCTTGCAACCTTAATGTTTTAACAGAGCAACCGAGGTGCTAAAAAATTGACCCAACTGAAGTAACCATTATATAGTGGGTCAAGGTTAGTCTGGCATTTAGGCAACAAGAGTGTTAGTCTCTCAAAAGATCTCTTCATCAGCAACTTTTGCTTAGGGGTTTGTTGATAACTTTCTAAGCTAATTAAGACGCAGAGGTTAAGAAATAATTTTCACCCTAATTCGTGAGTTGTTTACATTTAAGATCTTAGGAAATTATAATGACTTTTACTTATGCATCTAAGAGATTACTTTTATTAAGAATACTACTACATAAAATTGGAAATAGTCTTTGGATAATGTGTTCACATTTACTCAAATGGATTGCTCAACAAAATGGATGTTTTGGGAAACCTGGTTGTAAGACTAAGAGCTAGGGATGGAAGGGGTAGATGCTCAGGAAGTAGCAGTGAGTTCTTCCAAAAGGAGTTTCTTAGGGGTGAATTTGGTGTCTTCTGTACACTTTGCTGTGCTTTGCCTGACATTAGGAGATCAGTAAATCCCTGTAAAGCGACTCAGATGTCTGTTGCTGTCATATGCCCAGCCTGTGATCGGTACTCTGGAAATAACCTCAGAAATCGTCCAGGCCTTGGAGATTGTGATCACATTGGAGAAAACAAGGCTTAATGCAAAACACAATTAGCACAGCAATGCCAGCTGTAACCCCAAAGTAAAATGTGAGGTTAGAAAGTAATAAACAATAATAACATAAAAAGGTAATAAACAATAATAACATAAAAAATAAAATATGAGGTTCTTACTTAATTCCAAGGACCTAAAAGTGGTTCTGAAACCGTAGGTGTCCCCTTGGGTTTTTCAGACTAACCATTTAAATAGCTCAGGTTTAATCTCTGATGGAGAGATATCAGATGAGACCCGCTGATGTGGCCTAAGTTCTGGTTCAAGTCAGAAGTCTGTCTCCCCGCCCCGCCCCCAATTTTGATATCGCGCAAAGCATTACTAAGGCTGGCAAAGGTTGACGTTTGGCGGGTTACGAAAAACAGCCTGAATATCCCTTCCTGGGGTTGGTGCTACAAACTGCCCTCCTTCCTGTTGTAGAGCATTCCTCATCACCCCGCCTCCCTCCACAGTGTCCATGTCCCCTTGCACACACAACTGCTTCTTCTCAACAGAATGCCTTCAGGGAACCAGCCTCGCTGCCAACGGTCTAGCACCCCCAAGTCCAAAGAGCCCTGGCTTTCCTCACAGGGCACCAGCCACAGTTGCACAGGCTAAGAAGTCTCACTGGCTTTTCACCTGTTAGTCTGTGTATTTGCATTGATACCTCAGTTGTCTGGCTAATCTTTCTGAGTAGGACAGCTACATTTATCCCCTTACTAACAGTAATGTGACAACAATGGCTGATGTTTATTTACCTAGCGCTGTGTGCCTTCTTAGGTTTAACAGTTTCATTCTATGGGCCTGTGTGTTGGTGTCGGTGCCCTGTATGCAGCATAAACCTAGCAGGTTCCATCTACCCCCGCCCATCCCCACTCCACAGCTGCCCCAGTTATCATTAAGACCACGAGGGTTAAGAAAGACCCATTTTCTGGTTCCTCCTCATTGGGAATCATCCCTTCCCTTGTCTTCCTGAACACGCCCTGCAAAATGGCCAGCCGGGAACTCTTACACGCCTATCCTGTCCCTAGCTTGCAGCCTCTCAGAATCCTGTGACTCTCCGATCCATTTATTTGTTGGATTTGTGTGGCTGGGAAGCAAAGCTGCCCTGGCAGGTGATTTTCCGTGGGTCAGCTACCCCAGCTCTCTGCACTGGGGAAGCCTGAGGAGTTAAGCGGAATTCAACATATTGAGCACCTTATCCTTCTTTATAAGGATAGAAAAGAAAGAATTCTTTTGGCCAAGTGTATCCTTTGCTCCGGCATCCTTTCTGTGTTGTCAGATAGAGGCCTGATGATGAGGAGACCCCTTTCCACCAAGGATCTGTCATCCCCTTGGTGTCTTTGTCTGAAGGCCTCCCTCCTACCCGCCTGCTTTCCCTCGCTGAGGGTACCTACATGTGGGGTGCAGCTGGGCATCATGTAAGGAGGCATTTTGGCAAGGAGAGTCGGTGAGAGAGGTTTTTTTGGCAACTATAAAATAAAAGTACTGTAGGGAGCTACTAAAGAAATCTGTGCCACTTCAGTTAGGGAATTTTAACCCTGCTGGGAGTAGGGGTAGGGAATTTGGAATGAAAAACTTTAAAGAGCAGGCTCAACTGTCGGCTTGACGGCTCATTTATTTGATGGTCCCTAAGGAGACATATGATCGGCATACTGTGGATGTTCATCACACTCAATGCCTCCTGCATGTGTCCAGAGAAGCAATGAGTGTTTTCTTTGTACATTTCTTTTCTCCAGCCATAAGACAAGGCAAGGGGAAATCTCATGGTCCCTTTGCTCAAGTTAAAATGGTCCCATACATACACAGTGGCAAAGGTGGAAACACACTGCCTACATATCTGGATGGAAACCGACACCTGGCCTGTGGGGTTTTGTTTGTGAGTCCTTGGCCCTCTTTTAAAGGGAGTGTAATAGCCAGACTGTTACAGGGTCACTTTTATGATCATTTCCTAATTTAAGTATCTGTTGGGAGAACTATGAAAGGATAGGGGGAGCCCCAAAGGAGAGTTGGTCATGCTTTCAGGGTTAGAAAATGTCTTAGGGACTTTATTCCTTAGAAAATGAGTGATTTTACAGTAAGACTCAGAATGGGTGTTCATGTTTCACGTATTTGTTCCTAATTTGTTCCGATAGATCAGCCCCACAAAACCAAATAAAACGCCACTTTGTAAAGATAAATGGCATGAGGACTTCATTTAAAAATTAGGAATGTTGCTTTTTCTTTTTTTTTTTTTTTTAAGAAGGAACCTCATTTTCATGCCTAAGTTGGTTAGGAATGCAGGGACACATCATGGGGCAGTTGAAAAATCAGTGCCATCCACAACAATTATGTATTTGGTAGACACTTCAGGTAACTTCAGGAGTGAATAATGAGCTTGTGGCAACAGATTCAGAATCCGGGGCCCACAAACGTTCAGGTTCCATAAGCAAGTAAGTTGATTTTTTTTTCAACATGCTCTTGTATCCTGCATTCCCAAAAGAAATCCTTTCCATCTCTACCAGTGGATTATATTCCCTACACATCTTCCTTGGGAATTACGGCCATAAATGGTACAGAAACCAAAGAAAAGAATTAAAGCCAGAACATGTAAACATATATTTTAATGACTTCTTCCAGGTTATCAAAATAATATGTAATTCCAATAAAAAATTTCGAAAACACAGAGCAAAGAACTATTTATAAACATATTACCCAGAAACAGACTTTGAGCCTTCCTTCTTATCTTCCCATCTCTTTTTCTTCCCTGTTTTGCTTCCTTCCCTCTACCTTCCTAACAATCGTAATTAAGAGAATATTGAAAAAATAATTTCATATCTTGTTTTTTCACTTAGAATTGTACCAGCCTGTAAATAAGTCATGAAATCCAGCAACCATAAAGGAAAAAATTGAAAGATTTGACTGTATAAAAATATGAAAGTTACCATAAATAAAACAAAAACAAATTGGGCAATAATATATGCAATCTATATAACAAATCCCTACTATCTATGATATGTAATGAGCTTCTAAAAATAATCAGAAAGATAATTCAAATTTTAAAATGGGTAAGATATGTGAATAGGCAACCGAGAGAAGAACTACAAATGGTCTTTAAACATATATTTTTTAAAGCTTTATCTCATTAATAAGAAATGAAGTTAAAACAATGAGATAATTTTCCCTAGCCAACTGGCAAGGACTTAAGGATGATGATGTCTAACTTGAATAAGGAAGCCAAATAACGTTTTTGTATGTTATTAGTAGGAGTATAAATTGATGCAAACTTTTTTAGCAATTGCTCAACATCTGTTTGAATTATAAACACTTATATCCTTTTTTTTTTTTTAAGATTTTATTTATTTGACAGAGAGAAACACAGCCAGAGAGGGTACATAAGCAGGGGGAGTGAGAGAGGGAAAAGCAGGCCTCCCGCTGAGCAGCGAGCCCGATGTGGGACTCGATCCCGGGTCTCCGGGATCATGACCTGAGCCGAAGGCAGTCGCTTAACCAACTGAGCCACCCAGGCGCCCCAACATTTATATCCTTTGACACAGCACTTCTACTTCTAAAAACCTATCTGTAGTAAACCTTCCTACAAATGTACAAATAATGTTCATTACTCTCTGGTTTGATGTTATCAAAAATTAAAAGCCATCTAAATATTCACGGAGAAGAGACTAGTTTAATTATGATATACCTTTCAAATGGAGTCTTAGGTAACAGTTACAGAGAATGTGTCATAGCTATAGGATACAGAAATGTGTCCAAAATATTTGTTAGGTAAGAAGAGGGCACCTGGGTGGCTCAGGCCTTAAGCGTCTACCTTCAGCTCAGGTCCTGATCAGGGTCCTGGGATCGAGCCCCTCTCAGGCTCCCTGCTCAGCAGGAAGCCTGCTTCTCCCTCTCCCACTCTCCCTCTCACTGTGTCTCTCTCTGTCAAGTAAATAAATAAAATCTTAAAAAAAAAAAACAATAGAAAAGCAAGTTCCTTCATAATACATATTAGTGTAGCATTAAGAAGAAAAGATTTGAAGACTGTGAGACTGTCATCAATTTCCCAATGATTTTTTCAGTAATGGTTGAATTTTATGTGATGAAAATCACAAAAGAATCCTATAATCACAAAAGAAATAATTTTCAAAAGATAAAATTTCTGCCATAAAAATGTCCTTACATTTTTAGTCCTTTATAAAGGACTTTTTTAGCAACTTCCATAAAATTCTGTCACGTATATACCGTAATTTGTTTAGCCATCCCCCTAGTAATAAATTATTTGGCTTATTTCCACATTTTTGCTGTTAGGAAAGATGTGGCAATGAACTGTTCTGTAAAGGAGAATACTGAAGTTTATGCTTATAAAGGCCTCACAGGGGTTGAGGGTTAAACCTAGAAAGATTCCATTAGATGATTTTGAATGTGAAAGGTTAATATTTTCCAACCCTTTTAAGCTTTGACAAGACTCCAAGGGTGGCCCACTTAGAGGCAGAAGAGTTGGGTCCTTGGGTCCTTGGGGAGCTTGTTTCCCTAGGCACCCAATGGTGCTATCCACTCTGGCTCTAACTGGTCACCAGTAACTGTGGGCCTGGTGCAAAAAAGACCAGGGATCTTATCCTCAGGATACCCTTTTCATTCCATTCCCTCTCCCCAGGTGAACTTATCCACGCCCAGCTAATGACTCTCAAATTTATATTTCTGGCCCAGCCTTTCCTCTGACTTCTAGCCGAGTATATTCAGCTGCCGTTAAATGTCTCCACTTGGATGTCTAAAAAATAGCTCAGTGTGTCCAAAACAAATTCTGTGAGCCAGAACATGCTCACACTTTCTCTTCCCTTTTACTGTCTCTATCCTTCCATTACGACATCCCATTACTTTCCCCCCCTAATTGTTCTGGGACCATCTAGTTCCCTCTGACTTACTGCCCCACCCTGCTCCAGGCCACCATCATTTGTTTTCTGAACACATCAGTAGCTTCCCAGCTAGTTTCCTCAAGTTCTCTTGCCCCCCTCCAACCTATTGTCCACATGATAGCTGGAGGCTCACTGTAAAATCACAAGTTAATGGTATCCGTCTCCTGTGTACGAACTTTCTTGATGGTTTCTCTTTCTTCTTGGACTAAAGACTGGAATTTTGACTGGCCTCTGCCTTATCAGGCTTCTGCTACCTTGTGTCTCATTCAGGACTCTGAGCCCCTCGCATATTATGTGGTTCAGAGATGGTCCCCTATGATTTATGGGGTGGGTGAATGGCTGAGTATCTTGTGTTAAGGAATACGTGAATGGCACTTCTATCTAATTGATGATAAAGTCAGATATTAGACTTCAGTGACTTTCCATCATTTTTTTTTTAAGGGTGCATTTGGGAGCTCGAGGGAGAGAGGGAATCTTAAGCAGGCTCCACACCAAGAGAAGAGCCGGTCAGAGCTGGTCAAAGCCCGTGGGGCACTGTCTAACAACCCTGAGATCATGACCTAACCCAAAATTAAGTCAGTGTTAACTGCCTGAGCCATCCAGGCACCCCTCAACATTCTTTTACCAATTTAACACAATCAGTCTTGCTTTGAAAAAAATTGCAAGTTTATATAAACCCAGACATTCAAAATACAAGCTAGCCCTAAATGGTTTTGTTGTGAAATTGTGATCATAATATTAAATTCATTCTTTTCATTCACTTCTTCACCCTTACCTACCCACCAGCCTCTCCTCCTTAGAAGAAAGCAGTGAATTATCTTCTGAATATTTGACCACTAGAGACACATTTGCTGTGCGGGCCCCTATGCCCGTACATTCAAAGATTGGGTAAAATCCATTGAATTCCTCCTCCGTGCACAAACTAAAAACCAAAGCAAAAAAAATTTTTTTGGTAAAATTTTGATTATGCATTTCATAATAATATGCACAAAAATGTCCCTTTGTCATAACTCAGTCTTGGGATGTATATTGTTTCTCAGGTAGTTCTTCTTCCAATTGGGGAAGGGGGAAGTCTTCTCCGAAAATAATCTACTAGGAGTATTAGCCAGCAGGGCAATACTGGTATGTAAAAGAGTATTTGCCTGTTACAGTGGGTGACGACCCATGCTGACCCCATTTGGAGGGAGGTGAGCAGAACTGAGTTTGAATCCTGGATTTACCCCTGGTAACTAAATGATGTTGCTGTAGATCATAGTTCACAATGTTGTTATGAGGATAAAATAATATGGTTAAAGCACTTACCATCTGGTGAACATTCAGTGTATGTCAGCTACTATCATACTATTATTCTTCTCCAAAAAATATTTTTTCTGGTTCCCTGGACACCTGCACACACATACCCAAATGACAGACGAAAAGAAATATACCTTTAATAGTATATTGACTGTATGTTTTATAATAACCAATATCAAAGTTGTATTTTATTAAGAAATTGCTGTCTCTTAGATTCATATATTAAAATATTTACAGATGAGATGATTTTATGTCCCAGATTTACTTCAAAATCTGAAAAAAGATGGATCAGCTAGGGAGTGAAGGTAAACACAAACAAAATTGGGCATGCATTGATAGTTGTTTATGGTCTGTGATAACCGTGGGAATTGTTATATTTTCTGTACGTTTGAATAGATTTGAAATTTTCCATGATAAATCTCTCAAATACGTTAAAAACAGTTACTGAATAGTCTCTTAGAGTCATTAGTGTTCAAGGAGCCAGCTCTCAACTCACCTTCCTTTATTTCTTTTGGCAGAGTCACTGATTCCAGTGATCTAAGGAGAAAGACTCATGTCATTCTGTTTTATGACTCTCAGAATAGTTCACAGTGGAAGCAAAATAAATAAAATTTCTGAATTTCCTTTGTCCTCAACCACTCGGGATGCTTCTCTGAAACCACTGTGGGCATTTTAAGTAATCCTGATTACCCAGCAACCACGTGTATAAAATAACTCTTTCTACCCTTCTGTGCTTGTATGACAAAAGTTATAGCAATGAAATGTGAGTGCTCAGTGCGCTAATGAATGATGAGCCCATAATTGTGTATTTGGCATTTGGGATCTGAGCCTCTGCCCTGTATGAACTTGTAATCTTCATTGTGTAGCCTTGTTAAGTTTGGCTGTTGAGTTACATATTGGCATTGGAGGCTGTGAAACTGCTCCAAAGCCAAATCTGACCTCTACCTTGTTCAGAGTCAGAAGTCATAGGATGACTTTTTGCTTTTGCTTTTATTAAAAACAACAACAACAACAACAACAACAACAAAAACACTAAAAATAATGATTACCCTTAGAATGGAAGCTGACTGTGGCCATGGATGGACCTTAACCTTTGGATCTATTGATCTATTTGACTAACCCCACCAATGTTTTACTCTTTCATCTGGCCGCAAACCAAGGTATTGTTTCCTTCCGCCACAGCCCCCACACAGTGTAAGACATATTTAGACGCCAAGGGTGCAAAGTATTATGATAGGGTCTACAGTTGGCTTTCTGAAAGCAGTCTCCCTTCTCCAGCTTCACCAAAGTGAAGAATTTGAACTTACATTTCAGGATTTTTCTTTTCCCTCTGGAATCCATCTCTAAAGGGTAAAGTACATCCCTTTTTCTAAGTTTAATTACTTTGGAACAAGGATTCCAGTGGGGTTTATAAAGCTTCCTTTCTTCCCCTAAAAATAAGACAGGCTCATTGTCGTCTGTCTGAAATGCTTCTGTTTATCTCTTTGGTCAGCACCTTCTGTCAGGCCCAAGCCGGAGCGAGGGAGGAGGAAGGCTTAGCCCCAGCTAAGGGGAAGACAGATACACAGAGCCTTCCGGAACATAGTGCAGGGTACACTATTGTAGAGGCATGAACTGGGCACTCCGGGGGCAACATTGACTCTCCTGGGATATCAGGACAGAATTTATGGAGAAGGTGTAAGATTTTTGGACCAAGGACAGAACTCATAGCCTGGGATTATATTATGCTCTTAATTGACTCCCTTGGGAGCCTGGTGTGAGAGTTTTGTCTGTTGGAGAGCACCTGGTATGAAACCAGCAATGGCATTTTCCTCGGGCTTTATACAGTTCTGAAGAATGCCGAAAATGAGTCTGAAATGGCAGGATTGACGTGTATAGCCAGCCTCCGAGGCCTCGGGCTTCCTATGCTGGGGCTGGGTCGTGCCCCCTGTACTGCTCAGGTCTTTTCTTCCAGGCAGTAAGGCCGTGTTCCTGGACTTCTCTGTGCAGAGGGCATGGTGCTGGGTGGCTTACAAAACTGATGGCTGGCACTGGTCTCTCTCGGAACAATTCCTGCTACCCATGACAGCAGCTGAGTAAGATCCAATTAAACCTCTAACTTGGGATGTTAGTCACAAACTCTCTTGAGCAATCTACAGGTTAGTTCTTGAAACCGTTGTACGTTTCTGTTAGCACTTGTTTTCTGTTACCAAAGAAAATACTTTCTGAGTCCTCAGCAGGCTAACAGCTTCAAGAGAATTCGGAGACCCAGTAACCTTGCTTGGCAACGTGGGAGAGCAGGCTGTGGGCACAGGTCCACACGGGCCTGGCCGGCTGGGCTAGAACCTCGTGCCGTCGGAGGCTGCTCCCAGGCTCACTCTGATCCCCCATGGTCTGACCCTCTGCTGGGATGGCGGACTGTAATCTCTAACCTTACCCACCTCTGACGTGTGCCTTCTGTCCCAGAGGAGCCAGACAACTTGGCGCTAATAGGGCCTAGGGTCTGTGACCACTCGTGAAAGAAAGGCTGAGGAAGAGCATGCTCTGGGGAGTGGCCTCCCTCCCGTGTACATGCTCCCAGTCATCCCACCCTCTGCCCTGCATCTTTTGAATCCTCCCTCCCTCCCGTGGGTTAAATACGTCTTACATGTGTGGGGGCTGTGGTGGAAGGAAACCATTTCCACATATCACAGACCGCTGAAAACAGTTGCTTGTTGGAAAGTGGGACTTCATGTGGAAGAGGGGAACGAGGTCGGGTTTGGTTTAGGGTGGAAAAGGTTTGCTTTTCTGCAGTGAGCGCTCAGAGACCCAGCACAAGTTTGCTTCGGCTGCTTATGCCCCGGGAGACTGCTGCTGGGGGCCACGAGGAGACAGGAGGCCTGCTCTGCCTTACCACTGACGTGTGCCAGGAAGACTCCTCTGCTTTAACCACACTTATCAGAGGTTCCTAGAAAACAGGACTCTGTTTTCATTCCTGGGTGTCTCCGGTGACCGCTCTCTGTAAGACCTGTGGTCAGGTGGTGTCAGCTCATCGGCTCACCCAGCTCATGGGGCACGGCTTGGAAACTGGTCCTGCCAGCTTGGTCATCACCTCCCTCCTCGGAGCTGAAACGCGATCCCGGGCTGGACAGACACCCGTCTTTCCCTCAGGCCAAGCAGGCCAACAGAACTTGATTCCCAGAGCAAAGCTAGGAACACAGACCCATGGGTGCCCTGCCAGAGCCCACTGGGGGAGGGGAGCGGGAGGCTCCAGAATGAGGGTCCTATAGGGACCGTGACGACACCTCCGTGAGGGGAACTACCAGGTCTCAGCGGTTACATGTGGTGAGCTTGTTCATGTGGGACCATGGTTCATCTAGGAAACCATGAGGCAAAATTTGAAGGTTGACCTAAGCTTTTTCCAAAATAACCCAGAGAAGTTTGTTAGCTTTGAGGGAGATGCAGGAGGCTTGCTTGGCGTGGGCTCCTTACCCACCCTGTGAGCCAGCCCATCCAGATTTGGGGCCTGGCTATCCTACGCATGCTGCTCGCTCTTTCTTTCAGAGATCTCAAACTGGACAACGTGCTGTTGGACCATGAGGGCCACTGTAAGCTGGCGGACTTCGGGATGTGCAAGGAGGGCATCTGTAATGGAGTCACCACAGCGACCTTCTGTGGCACGCCCGACTACATTGCTCCGGAGGTGAGCGCCGCTTGGGAAATCCTGAGCATTAACGTCATGGGCTGCTTCTGCATACTGAGCTCTATGGGTGTGTTGAAAGCTGACCCCACCACACTCCCTGATCCCTCTTTGGGTGAATGATGCCTGAAAATGTCCTTGGTTCCTAGAAATAATAATTTGAGTTACACTTTTTTTTGTAAACCTTGCAATGGCTTTAGGCATTAGCCCTGAAGGAGGACAAAGTGTGCTCTACTTACTCACAGCCCTTTATTTTCCTCTTTGTCTCTACTAAGTGCTTTGATCCTAGCCCCATTTAGCAGAAGTAAAGGAAAGTCCCTCAGTCTTTCCCATGCAAATGAGTGCCCAGTCTCCTCCTCCCTCTACAGGGACACAGTGCCCGAACCCTTTGTGTTTTGGATCTGCACCTGCCTTTACCTTGGCCAAAATAGGCCATAAATGTTGGATGACCTGGGTGAAAAGTCCTCTAAGTTGAACCACAAAGAAAAGAGACCACTCTCTACAGATGAAAGGAAACCTGTTCCCTAATCCATCGTTTTCCCTAGTCATTCAGGACACATTCATTCATCAGATGTTTTCCCACTGTCCCCTCTGCCCAGATCCTCCAGGAAATGCTCTATGGACCAGCAGTAGATTGGTGGGCGATGGGCGTGTTGCTCTATGAGATGCTCTGTGGTCACGCACCCTTCGAGGCAGAGAATGAAGATGACCTGTTTGAGGCCATCCTGAATGATGACGTGGTCTACCCTACATGGCTCCATGAAGATGCCACAGGGATCCTGAAATCTGTAAGTTTGCCTTACCAGCTTCCAGCCTGCTGCAGACCAGCTGGCTGTGGGTACTTCTTTGCATCCTTCCAATACCTTGCATTGGTAAGGAACTAGTGCAAACTGCAGGATATGTTTTAATCTGCAGAATCTAAGAACCAGAGTGTTTTCCTCTGTTATGCAGTAGTTCTTTCTGGACCAACTGTGAACTGTTGATAATGCTGTTTGCCAAATATCAAGTATTTCTAGCTTGTGGCTCTAGTGTAGGGGTGAAGTGATGCGCTCCCTTTATACATTGAGGACACACCAGAGGGTTGGGTCAGGTGAATGCCATTGCTGCTTTGTTTGGGTATTGACTGTGTTTCTGGGATGAAGGGGTCTTTCCCTTAGTGCTGGGCGAGGCCAGGAGAGGTTTTCCTGACTTCTGCAGATCCCTTGTGGGTCCCTATTACTCTAATGAATAATAAGTGAGGTGCCAGGCCCAGGGTTCAGGTGTAGTGAGGTTAATGTATCAGGAAAAGTCTTTTTTGTGTGCATTTAAGGTACTGTGCTAGAAGCCTTATTTTGAAGTGAGGGGAAAACATAGTTTTGATGCCTTTATGTTGAAAATGAAAAAGCACATGCGATCTGTGTCGTTCCTATAACCACATTAGTTGAATTCACAAATCATGTATTATCACCTATTAGATGCATAGAAGAATAAAGATGGATAAAAGGGCAATTCATCAAGTAGGGAA
Organism: Spilogale gracilis; assembly: GCA_004023965.1. Lineage (NCBI taxonomy): Eukaryota > Metazoa > Chordata > Mammalia > Carnivora > Mephitidae > Spilogale > Spilogale gracilis. The sequence continues at coordinate 97,106 of PITA01005880.1, forward strand.
AAATCTGGGGTGCCTGGGTGGCTCAGTTGGTTAAGCGACTGCCTTCGGCTCAGGTCATGATCCTGGAGACTTGGGATCGAGCCCCACATCGGGCTCCCTGCTTGGCGGGAAGTCTGCTTCTCCCTCACTCACTCCCCCTGCTTGTGTTCCCTCTCTCGCTGTGTTTCTCTCTGTCAAATAAATAAAATCTTTAAAAAAAAAAAAAAAAAGTAGGGAAAAATCAGAACAATCCGTTCTCTGTCAGGTAGTTTCTGGGGGATAAGAATTACTTTCCTCAGGTTATATCCTTTTCAGTGATTTGAGACTGAAAACTGAATTTGGGAGATAGTGGCTACCATGTGGGGAGACTTCTCTCTCTTTGGAAATCTTCAGTCATGTACTCAGTGCTATTTCAAGAACATTTTGTACGCAGGTCACTGTGTACTGGGGCTGAAGGCATGACTGTCCCTGAGAATTCTCCCTATCACTACAAGTGAAATAATCATAGAAATCCTTCTCAGGCAAATATTGCGAAAGTGAATTATAGTTGGTAACTTGATTTTCAAGGTTAGGTGCCAGTATTCTCCTGATATTGAGGAAACACTCATCTCTTATAGAAACAAGAGTGAAGTCACTTTGGATTCTACCAAATGTCTCCTACCTAGCATGTTTTCACAAGAACAGGTGATTTGTATCATTGGTAGAAGTTTTAGACTGAGGAAACAAAGACTGTATGGCTTGTATAACCTCATGAATAAAAGACAGAGGTGGGCTTGTCTCTGTGGATTCATGCCCTGAAGTGTCTTAACTTCTGGAAGGGAAACTCACCTAGGCTGGCCCCAGCCAACTCTGATGACTTAAGCTACTTTAACCCAACCTAGTCATGCTACAGAATCAGGCTTACGCTGCATTATTGCTTTTCCAGTACCGTGGTCCATAATCTGGCTCTTCAGGCGTGCTAATGCCCTGTGGCTGACAGCTGCCACCATCATTATATTCATTGTTTTTCATGGTGCACATATTTAATTCAATTACTGTAGCTCATTTAGCATTTTTAATATTTAAAAGAAAGACCTCAGAGTTTATGATTCAAATGAAAATACTAGTTCAAACTATAAAGAAACGTGTCATTGGCTTGGTATATAAATGTCATATGCTCAGTACTATGAAGGGTAGGAAATGAAAGTCCATCTGTGCCTCAAGAAACTTTAATGTTCTCTGTGTAAGGTTAACGATACAGATCATTTCTCTGATAAATATCTCCTACTTTTTGTCTGATTCCAGTGGAAACCTTGAGGTCATGGTATCATTTGAGTTGGCCATCACTCACGTGTGCTTCTCTTAATTTTTTTCTTCAAAATTTTAGAAGCCCTTAACTTTATTCTAGCATTTCAGAATCCTTGTGAGAGAGTTTTTCCCAACTAAATCTTGGGCCTAGATCTTACTCTTTCTCACCCAATCCCTATAAAACCTAGAATTGGTACTAAGTAAGATTAAGAACCATATGGAACTATTAAGATGGTTTCTTCTTAACCAGATAAGTCCAATCACTTTAAACTTATCTTTGATTTATATATAAAATACATAAATATAAATATTTTTGGTACTTAGAATATTTGTTGTCCAGTAATATCCTCTCTCCACAATCTTTGTTCTAAGACAAAACAGAGCCTCTAGTGTGCAAAGAGAATCTAATCTTCATTGGAGACTGAGTTTTTCCCCTCTCCCTGCAGTTTTGCACCTGGGAACCTCTTCACTTCCCTTTATTTTTCTTTCAGACACTAGTTGCTCAACTGGGTAGAGACAGCACCTCAGAGTGTGATATGTCATTGACCTTGCCGTGATTTTCCTAAGTGGCATTCTGTGTTCTTGGTGGGGTGTCTCCCCGTAGGAAGAACCGTGGGCTTCATTTGGTGACAGGCGTACCTCCCAGCTCTGTTCTATTTTGGCTCAGTGACCTGGGTGAGCTACCACACCTCTCTGAATCTCAGTGTCTTTGCTTACAAAATCAAGGTAATAAAATCCACGTCATAAAATTATTATCCAGGATACTGTAAGGATTCTGTTTCTTCTTCTGTCAAGGAGCATCCCTTAGATTTTTCTGAAAGACACTTGAAAAGGTATCAGATAAAATTACTAAAAAGCATTCACCCAGAGGATTTCTGGGACAGTTTTGTACATTTCAGCCTCTATGCCCCAAAATTAAAAAAGCTTAAATGCCATAGCAGAAGAAATTCAGCTATTCTTTGCAGAGGGCTGAGACATTTAAATGGAGTGTGATCAAGAAAAAGAAAGAAAACAGTTAAGAACACTCAGGACTTGAGGAGAAACACTGAGAAGGAAAGGCTTCATGTGGCTCTGGTGGTGAAGACCCTGTCCCCATAGCAGAGCTGTCCACGGGCAGATCTTGGCTCTTTCATTTGCTGGCTGTGTTCCCTTGGGCACATAGTGTAATTTTGCTGTGCCTCAGTTTCCTTATCTGTGCAAGTGGGGCATGAGATAGTGTGGGGCATATGTGGAATGGTGTTCAGCAGAGGAGATGCTCAGGAGGTGGCCATGACCATTGTCAATGACAGTTGGATCTATGAAATGATTTTTAGACCTTTTGCCCTTTTCTTTGAAAAACACTTACTTTGTTTATTGTATTAGGAAGAAGGTTTAAGGTGTCAAGTCATGCTTATAAACCATTCAGACTGCTTTTTGGCTTTAATTGCAACCTGATTTAATTATAACAATATAGTTTTTTTATTGCTAGAAGAAACTTTAGAGATTGTCCATTCCAATCCCCTCATTTTACAGATATGGAAACTGAGGTCCGGAGAAATTATGACTCACCAAAGGCCATTCATCACATTAAACAAATAAATTAGAACCCTTGTGCAGTTTTCATGAGAATGTAAAACGCTGCAGCCCCTGTGGAAAGCAAGATGGCACATGGTTCCTCAAAACATTAAACATTAAATTACCACATAGTCTAGCAATTCTATTTCTGGACATATCGCCAGAAGAATTGAAAGCAGGGCCTTGAACAGATATGTGCACACCAATCTTCACAGCAGCATTATTCACAATATCTGAAGGGTGGAAGCATATTCATCATGTGTTCATCAACAGATGAATGGATAAACAAAATATGGTATATGCATACAATGGATGATTACTCAGCCTTAAAAAGGAAGGAAATTTTGATACATGTCATGACATGGATGAGCTTCGAAGGCATGCCTAAAGAAAAAAAGCCAAACCTCCAAGGCCAAATGTATGATTCCACTTTTATGAAGTACCTAGAATGACCTTGAAAGTCAAACTTAGAGACAAAAAAACAAAATGGTGTTTGCCAGGGACTAGGGGAGGGGGTGTTGGGAATTAGTGCTTAAGGGGTGTGGCATTTCAGTTTTGAAAAATGGAAAAGTTTCTGGAGAAGGATGGTGGTGATGGTTGCAAGCTGTGTGAATGTTCTTAGTGCTTTACACTCAAAAGTGGTTAAGAAGGTAAATGTCATATTCTATATATTACACAATTTAAACAAAAATAGAAAAAAACAGAAGACAAAAACCCTGGGATCAGAATCCAGATATTCTTAACTCCTAGGCAGTGTTCTGAGCTAGACTACAACTGGCCATTCCCCGTGTTTCTTCTACTTCCCATTAATAAGAGCATGGGCACAGATATGAACAGGGTAGAGGCTGAAGAATAAAAGGTTGGAGGAGAGGCCTTAGGGCCCACCAAGGTTCAAGGAGGGACCATGGAACAGGATTCAGTTAGGAGGTTAGGAAGGAATGATTCCAGGTTGTATAAACATCTAAATCTGAAACGTGGCTACTAGTTTTACATATGGTGAAATAAGCCAATGGTTTTACAGTGTGAGCTACCCATAAACTGATGCCTTCAGTAACTTTTGATTAGTACTAGCTAAGGAGCAAATTGTCCTAGGCCAGATAACGGGAGGCTTGGGGAATCTGTGTTAAAAAAGTTATGTAAGCTGAGGTGTTTTTAAGGACCCTTAACAAGCCTTCATTTTGTTGTGCAATTCCAGTTCAAGATACAGTGCACTGCTGTCTTTAAAAATATAGACTTCAAACCCTTTTCCAGGATTTCGTGACCAACCCCCCCTTTGGTTCTGGGAGCTCGGTGACTTCAAGAGTTGCTACCGTTGAATGTTGACTCCATTGGATGGTGTCATGCATGGTCCCAAAAATTTTCAGGAAGCATGCATGCTAAGTTTTGGATTCTAATCATTTGTCATCACCCTTCATTTCACAGAGTTTGGTGACTGTTAAAAACACACACACAGAATTGCCAAGATAGAAAATCTTTAAAAACTCTTTGTCTGAATCCCTGGTTGATCGATAAAACTGAGACCCAGAGAGGTGACCCAACCATGTGGTAGCATGAAAGGGGCACTCAGCAGTCTGAGAGTCAGGGGACCTCCTTCCCCTCCTGCCCACTGCTCCTCAGCCTATTTCTGCAATGCAGGGGCGAGGACACCAACAGTATCCACTTCAAATGAGGGAGTACACATGAAAGCATTTGCAAAGTGACAGTACAGGAGTAAGTTATTAGTATTATTGAGTTATGAGTACATTCATAACGTACTGAACATGTCATTGTCACCATCCTCTCCTTGAACAAGGTCCACCAACATCATCAAGATTATTAGATTATTAGAATGGATGATGCCAGACATCATCTTTGCCTTCATGGAATTTAAGTCCAGCTGGGATGGGGAAGAGAACAGATAAGAGAAAAGGAGTTATACAGATAACTACCGTTCCTTACAATTGATGTTAAATAAAATAACATTACTCTTAACTTACAATTTGATTTTTTAAAAAGGTCCAAGGTGCTTTGAGAAGATATAACAGGTAGAACAAACCTCATCTAGGTCATCAAGTGAAGCCATCCTGAGGAAATGACATTTAAGCTGAACCTAAAGGCTGAAGACAAGTTTGGTTCAAGAAGATCCTGAGAAAGAGCCTGTTTGACTAAGTCCTTCGCAGAATGGCTGGACTGTAATGAGCAGAGGCATGGGGTCATGGGGGTTAGAGGAGTTGAGGCTGAGCATGAAACACTCTGGAGCCCATGTGAAGCAGTGCCAAGATGAGTCATTAAAAGATTTTGAGCAAGTATGAGGAAAAAAATGTTTTTTCATGTTTAAGAGATCATTTGTGAATATTTATAAAGAAATATTGTAGGGGCGCCTGGGTGGCTCAGTTGGTTGGGCAACTGCCTTCGGCTCAGGTCATGATCCCGGAGACCCGGGATCAAGTCCCACATCGGGCTCCCTGCTCGGCGGGAAGCCTGCGTCTCCCTCTCACTCCTCCTGCTTGTGTTCCCTCTCTGGCTGTGTTTCTCTCTGTCAAATAAATAAATAAAATCTTTAAAAAAAAAAAAGAAAGAAATATTGTAGATCAGATGGAAGCATTTGCAGATGAAATATCTGGGTATTTTGTTTTTGTTTTTGTTTGTTTGTTTTTTGTAGAATACAAGGGTGGAAGAGAGGAGCAAATGAAACAAGTTTGGGCATGTTTCATAAGTATCAAGGCTGCATGAGTTTTTTCAAGATTTTATTTCTTTATGTGACAGAGAGAAACACAGCTAGAGAGGGAACACAAGTAGGGGGAGTGAGAGAGGGAGAAGCAGGCTTCCCGCCGAGCAGGGAGCCCGATGTGGGACACGATCCCGAGTTTCCAGGATCATGAACTGAGCCAAAGGCAGTCACTTAACCAACTGAGCCATCCAGGCGCCCCAAGGCTGCATGATGTTTACATACTAGTGTATATTTGACAATTGCCAAAATATTAATTTTTTTTTTGAGAGAGAGAAAGCTGGGGTGGGAGGGAGGTGGGAGGGTAGAGGAGAGAAGGAAAGAGCAAATCTCAAGCAGGCTCCATGCCCAGTGCGGAGCCCAATGTGAAGCCCAATGCAGGGCTTGATCTCATGACCATAAGATGATGGTTGGAGCTGAAATCAAGAGTTGGATATTCAACCAACTGAGCTACCCAGGTGCCACAATAGAACATTTTAAAAATTAACATATGAGTCCATTTTATACAAGTTGAAAATGTGTGTGTATACATATGTGCCTGTGTGTGTATAAATGTATATATGTATGCACACATATTACAGACTGTGTAGAAAAAGTGAACTCAGCCTTCATTTAATGAAACAAAATGGTTTAACAATACAAAAAGAAAAAGGAAATAATGTGAACTACATACTAGCTATTGGGCTGATTCAGCCTCTTTTTTTCCAGTTTAGTTTTGAATTTATTATGGAATGTTTTAGTAAGAGTGGGTCTGGGTCCAACTATGCCTTTTGATTGCTGGTAGGAGTCTCAAGGTCCTGGACGGGGAGTGTACATCACCCTGGTCATTTTTATGCTAAAAGATAAAATTTATCAGTGATTTTAGCATATTCATTCTTCAACATCCATAAACAGTCTTCATACCTTCCCAAGAAGTATTTCTCAACCCCAAGTTGAGTAACTAAGTGTACTCCAAAGAAGGATTTTGAAACAAAGAGCAGTGGAGAGGAGAGCCTTCTCTGTTGAGCTCTGCCCTAAGCTGTCCCCCTGCTGCCTTGTGGGACCCTTTACTGCAGACTGGGTCTGCCCTATTTCACCAAGGCAGGAAGGGCCAAGCTCTCCAAGCCAACCTTTCACATCTGCTCCCTGCACCACTCTCAGCATGGTGAGCCATCCCTACTTGGCTTCCTGAGATTTCCTGATGCTCTTTCCTTTGGAACATAAGGTCAGCCCTGTTCCTGGAATTGGTGTCTGGTCTGCTGGATATTTTAGTTGCCTCTTTTTTTTTTCCTTCCAAACAAAATGCTTTTTTTTAGAATTCCTTCTTACCTTTTAAAATGGAAGGTATTATTATCTGTACAAACTGTTTGGATACCCATTTACGTAGCATGCCATAGAGTCATAGATGTTAAGGACCTTGTGGCTTCGTATGGTGTAATAACGTGAGTCCCCTGAAGTAGAGATGAAGGGGTGTTCTTGTCCCCTGTTCCATAGAAAGTGAGTGGTGGAACAGGATGGGCACTGGTGTCTTACCCAACAGAACTCCCCAGCCCAATGTTACTTCCCTACCCTAGTCCTTGCCATGATCACCTTTACCAGCCCCCACCCAGATTGTGAACTTCTGAGGTCTTTGTGTGTGGATGTCCAAACATTTCATGTAGATGTGGGGAGAGGCAGAGGGCTTGCTTGTGAGGACACTCCTGGGGGCACAGAACTATCAGGAAGAGGGGAGCTGGAATATGCACAGTGTTTGGCCTAGGACTTCCACTTGGGAAAAATTCCCAAATCATTAACCAGCAGTTCTTACAACTAAAAATAACCATCATATACACTCAAAAAAACTGCGATGGGAAGATTATTTTTCTTTCTTGCCCTTTAGTCTCTCGTTTCTCATATTCTCTTTAAATGTGTCGGTGAAATGCTCACATATCCATGCTCTAAAAGCAAAACAATCCCACGCGTTTGCGCTCATAGATTATGAAAACTGGAAACACCCACAGAAGTTAACACAGAAAAGATATATGAAGACATACTTGTTGTAAAGTCATTCCAGTCATTTATGGCTTTAAAGACAATTTTTTAAAATGTTTTTCTTTCCCTTGGTTTTAGAATAATACATGCTTTCTGTTGGCTGAGTTTCCTTACCTGGCACTAAATTATCCCAAATGCTAATAATCATAACACAGAAGAAAATATAGAGTTTGCTTAGAGTTTTTTGGGGTTGCGCTGAGTCTTGCCCTCACGTAGCTCCACAGAGGGTGAGACTGGGGTAAGTCCTCATGAGTCCACAGAGCTTTAAAAGGGCCTTTCTGCGAAGTGAATGTTCCTTTGTGCTAAAGCATCCCCTGCGAGGGATCACGAGGTTCAGTGCTGACTCAGGTGAAGTCAATGCCCTTGTCTCGGAGCTCACACAGGTGGCCAGGTTAAATAAGTGCTGAAAGGAGTTTGGTGTGTTCTCCTGAGTCACCTTTGTCGGTTCAGGAGGCATTGTAAACTCAGCATTAGAGGGAAATTACAGAGTGCTTTTGTTCCTAAGCTTTATAGGAACTAAAGTGTGTGTGTGTGTCCTTGTGTGGGTTTTTTGTTTGTTTGTTTTTGTTTTTTTATTTTTTTTTTATTGTTACTAAATTTTTTATTTCCAGTGTTTCAAGATTCATTCCCCATTCCCCACACCCAGTGCTCCACGCTTTAGGTGTCCCCAGTACCCACCACCAGGCTCTCCCATCCCTCCAACCCACCCCCTCCAAGTCCCTCAGTTTGTTTCTGTGTTCAAAGTCTCTGTTGTTTCGTTTCCCTCCCTAGATTACCCTAGTTCCCATTTACTTTCCTTCTCCCACTGTCCTCCAGTTTGCCCCTCATGCACCGCAAGTAAGTGAAACCATGCGACACTTGACTTTCTCTTCTTGGCTTATTTCACTCAGCATAATCTCTTCCAGTCCCGTCCATGTTGCTACAAAAGTTGGATATTCATCCTTTCTGATGGAGATGTAGTATTCCATTGTATATATGTACCACATCTTCTTTTTTTTTTTTATTGTTACTAAAATTTTTTTTTCCCAGTGTTTCAAGATGCATTCCCCATTCCCCACACCCAGTGCTCCACGCTTTAGGTGTCCCCAGTACCCACCACCAGGCTCTGCCATCCCTCCACCCCCCTCCCTCCAAGTCCCTCAGTTTGTTTCTGTGTTCAAAGTCTCTGTTGTTTCGTTTCCCTCCCTAGATTACCCTAGTTCCCATTTGCTTTCCTTCTGCCAATGTCCTCCAGTTTGCCCCTCATGCACCGCAAGAAAGTGAGACCATGCAATACTTGACTTTCTCTTCTTGGCTTATTTCACTCAGCATAATC